>JPYR01000471.1:0-52071 GCA_000775305.1 Belgica antarctica | reverse complement strand
GTTTTCAATCCAGTGCTTCGTTTCTAAGTCGCAGTGTTCGCCAGCAATAAAAATCGCACGAAGTGAAGCGAGCGAGTGTTTGCGGCCATATCTAATGTGCGGATCGACTTTTCTGATGACTCGGAACGCAGTCGGAACGCTAAAAATTGCCGAAACTTGGTGCTGCTCGATGATGCGGAAATACTGACCGGGATCTGGCGTGCGGTCGGGTTTGCCTTCGTACATGAGGCTGGTGCATCCATACAGCAACGGCCCGTAAGCGATGTAGCTGTGGCCAACGACCCACCCTAAGTCACTCGCCGCCCACCAGACATCGTCTGGTTTACAACCGTAAAGTCTCGACATTGTATACATCAACGTGACTAGGTGGCCGCCGGTCGGTCTTTGAATTCCTTTCGGCTTGTCCGTTGTGCCCGACGTGTAAAGAATGTACAGAGCGTCATTTGCTTCGACTGGCACACATTCAACCGGCTCGGCAAGTGCTTCTTCCCAGCAAACATCGATCAGTGGGTTCAGTTCGGAAATCAGGACATTCCTGCGTTGGAAAATGATGCATTTGTCTGGCTTCCAGTCAGACATCTCGATAGCCTGAAAAAATTCAATTAAATTGTGTCATCGAATTTAAATGCAATACGAATGCAAATTTTGTATGTTCGGAAAAAAGAACTTCCTCCGCCCAGTCGGGTCGGGTCGAATTGATTGCTATTGACATTATTGATATTGGCACCAAAAGGGTGATCCCCACATCCACCAGCATAGCTGAAGGACATTGCTGCCTTGAACCAGATATTCAATATCAATGTACTTCAATAACAAATGCCGCAACAAGTTTAATAAAATTATATTTACTTCGTGCAGAATGTCCAAGTAGGGGATGACTTTGTTCGGCTCGACACCACAGTTTGACGATATGATGACTTTGGGTTCTGCATGTTCAATCCTGGTTGCCAACTCGCTCGATGCAAATCCTTGGAAGGAAAAAAAAAAGTTTGGCATTATTTTCGACAGTATTCTCGCCAAGATCGGTCGATTGAGGCGGCGCGAAAAACACCTACAATGTGCCCCGCGAACCCTTTTACCTGGATTTAATCAAATGTTCTAATTCAGGTCGACGTTATTTCTAAGGCAGCTTACTATTTTATGATAATTAGACAGCGTGACCTTTGTTTCAAAGAATTTATAATAGCGTTAGCTTCTTTACATACCTCCAAATACGACAGAATGTATTGCGCCAAGACGAACCGTGGCTAGCATTGACATGATTGCTTCAGGGATGAGCGGCATGTATATAACGACTCGATCTCCCTTATTGACGCCGAGCTTTTTGAGGCCACCAGCAAGCCGTGCAGTCTTGAAACAGAAAAGGTTAAAACGGAACTCCCAAAAGCTATTCACTTACAGTGTCGAGAAGTTCTTGGTAGGACACTCTTCTGACAGTATTTGTGACCGGGCTGTCGTGGATGATAGCGGTCTTGCTTCCGTTGCCGTTCGCAACGTGTCGGTCCACGCAATTAAAGCACGCGTTGAGGTAACCGCCGCAGAACCATTTCGTGAACGGCGATTTGCTGTCGTCCAAGACTTGCTCGTATATCTTGTCCCACGATATCAATTGCGACCCGATTTCCCCCCAAAACTTCTCGGGTTCTTCAATAGATCGCTGGTAGTCGTGGTCTATGTGGTCACTCGGGACATTTTTTGACGACGCGATTTTGGAATTTTTTTGGCTGGAACTTTTTTGCATTTTTAAATGCACACAAACTCACACCGAATATACCGATTTCTAACTAGAGCTATTTCCAACTATCAACACTGACGATCGCGATCCAACTGATAGTTCCCGACTGCCGATAATTTCATATGAGTAGGAAATTAATTTATATTCGGAATTGATTTAAATACATTAAAGTTTATTACGCTAAAGCTTAATTTGTTGGTAATCGGTAAATTTTCATAATCAGTTGAGAGAATAGAAAATTCTTGTAATTCATAGCGCTCCAAAGATGGAAACTCTGAGTCTCTGAAATGCCAATAAAAACACTGAATCAATGACAGGAAGTTATCAAAAACAATTCCAGACTAGTAAGTTTAAGCTAGAACCCAAAAGCTTTTATGCTTGAACTCTTTCATCGAAAGCTCTCGTGCTTAAATTGATTGATTGATTGATTCATTGTTTGACCGGCTGTGATCAGAGATTTAATGCTTACTTAGAAGCCAATAACCCGTTAATTTTCATTTCAAATTTTTGTCCGCAACTTGCACAATCACATCGATCATTATTTAGTTTAGAACAATTTTTCTGGAAGTCTTACAATGTCGGTTCTTGATAAATTTGCCAGTGAAGGAATTGTTGATGATTTGATCGACGATTTGCCTGGGAAGCTTTTAAGTGTTTCATATCCTGGGTCGGGTGCAGTTGCTGGTGGAGTTGAGCTGACGCCGACTCAGGTCAAAGATCAGCCGACAATTGAGTTTGAAGCCGAAGACGGTGCCTTTTACACACTTTTGCTGACTGGTAATGGATAACTCTTGACTTCATCTCAGAGATTAATACAAAATTTGATTGCACAGATCCTGATGCACCAACTCGAGAAGCTCCGAAGTTTCGGGAAGTCCGTCATTGGCTGGTTGTCAACATCCCCGGTAACAAAATAGCCGAAGGAGAAACGATCACTGCTTATGTTGGGTCTGGCCCGCCACAAGGATCCGGCCTCCATCGTTACGCATTCCTTCTGTTCAAGCAAGAGAGCGGCAAGACAAAGTTCGACTTGCCAATAACTTCGAACACATCCAGAGAAGGAAGATTGTCGACAAACACTCGAAAGCTGATTGCTGACTACAATTTGAAGCTGAAAGCTGGAAACTTCTACCTAGCTCAGTGGGACGACTTTGTCCCGATTCTCCACGCGCAACTCGGCGGTGCACCACCAAAAGCCTAGTTTCTCAAGTGTTCATAAATTCTTATCAAAAAATTTATTTAAATTTCAAATCATGTGAACCATAACAAGAGCTTGGTTAATAAAATAAAGATTTAATCGTGAATCTTCAGCGCGTTCAACTTCTTCATCTTCTTCGTGAGTGGCTGTGGGCCTTCATCCTTGTGGCTCTTCTTCTTGACAGTTGTAAGACGGCGTTTTCTGGGCATTCGCTTCACGTTGGGAGCGAGAATGTTGCGCTTTTGAAGGCTGATGTACCGATCGACGAGAACATCACCAGCGGGTTTCAGCGTTCGCAGTGTTCCTAATGAGCTTGTGCACTCCGGCAAAGGGATCTCTTCGCCTTCGAACTTTTTACGTGCTAATCGACGAGGTTCTGATTTTTGTTTCAGGCGCTTCTCTGTTCTGTTCACTTTCTTCTCCAGGACGAGTGTATCGCTCTTGACAATCTGCTTTTTGAACATCTTGAGTCTAAAATTGTAAAAAAAATTATTAGTGATTAAAAAGCAATTAATACGTTTCAAACTCACGTTCCGAGGTCCTTGAGCTTCTTCAGTTCCTGTTTCTCAAGAACAGTGCGTGCCTTTCTCAACCTCGACTCCTTTTGCTTTCGTCTTTGTGTCAAATCCTTTTTCTTGTTTCTAACCGGAGGATTCAGAGCCTTGTACTCGGTGTCACTCAAGTCATGGTCGATTTCGTCCTCGGAGTTGATTGGGAAACCTTGCGTCATCTCTTCTCTGCGTAAGCGCTTGGCTTCACTTTTTGTGATCAATTGGAAAAGTGGCTTGAGTGATTTGTTGAATCTCTGCTCACGTTTGATGATCGCTTCTTCCTTTTCCATAGCTTTTTCAACAAGTTTCTCCAAGTCTTTCTCGTTGGGGTTGTAGCTCGAGCCTGCAATCGGCTTTTCGATGGCCTTCAGCTGACTTCTTCGCTCGTGAGTGATCAGTGGAACCTTGATGACATCGTCACCCGTGTTCTTCAAATGATATTGCTTCAGTGATTTGGTCACCCACTGACTCTCCAGCTCAGGAATCTTCTTTTTGTCATCGTCAGCCCAGATGTCTCTTGCAAAATCGATTTGCTTTGTTTTCGTTCTGACAATTTTCTTTCCAGCTTTGATGCGGTCTTTCATTGATTCCATTTCTCTCTGCGGAATAATTCCGAGCTCCTTGTTGCGCTGAATTTTGGCCTTGATCAGCGGATGCTTTCGTTCGTAGGCAGATCTCACTCGATTTCGTTTGCGAATTGGATCTTCAACCTTCGACTCGTTTTTCAACGAAACAAAGCACTTGGCCGGTTTGCTTGCACGCAATTTCTTAGCTTCGCGAACCGACGATGGCTGCTGCTTGTCTTCTTGGAACAAGTCTTCATCTCGAATTGCCAAGTTTCTAAAATGAGGTTAAAGAAATTTATTGTTTTGTGTTCATGTTATGTTTTAACTTTGTTGGGCTTACCCTCCAATTCTTTCCTGCAAGCGCTGTTCGTCCAAGAAGTTCTCAACATCTGACATATCCGTGTGCTTACGCCAGGCTGATTTCTTCTTCATGGAGGCATGCTTCCTTCCACCTTTCTTTACTTTCGGCATGATGACGATGGACGCCCGGAAACTCGACTCTTGGTAGTTAGCTGACTGTAAACTGATTCGACTTATGACACAGTTAAACTTATTAAGACCGTGTACAAGAGTTCAGGTTTTTTTTAATGTTTAGAACTTTATTCTGACAAACGAAGTAAATCTGAGTTGCGTCGCTTCATTTAAAATAGTTTGCTTCATTTTTAGCACACAATTTAAAATCAACGACAAACAGAAAAAAAATCTGCGATGAAACTTAAAATGAACGTTTATTGAAATTAAATTAAGCTGCAGCTGGGTAATTGGTCGACTGATAGTTCTTTCATGTTTGGATTCGTAATGAAATGAAAATTTCTGATTCAGCGAAAAATGATCGAAAAGCAATTCTGGCGCTAAAGTTTTCTTCAAGGGCATATGGCCGGAAGCTTATTTGGTTCTCAGGATGATGTGCACGCCGGAATCAGTGTCTACAATTCCGCTCATCTCGTTAACTTTTAGTCCGAAAGCGGCGTCCTCGAATGGCTTCTGCATCATTCCTCTCTTGAACTTGCCGAGATCACCGCCTTTCTTATAGCTGGAGCAATCCGAGTACTTGCCAGCGAGTTCAGCTGTTATAAAAAACGTGTTATTGTTAAAGAACCTTGAGAGCAAACGTCAAACTCACCGAAGTCAGCTGATCCATCCTGGATTTGCTTCAGATATCCTTCCAGAATCTTCATCGCTTCTTCCTTTGTTCTTGTGATGTTTTCTTCTCTCCAGCTGGATGGACGACGACTTTGAGCTGAAAGGCAAGATAATTGCATAATGCAAGACGTTTTCAACACTGGACGGATGTCTTACCATGCTTCACTAAAAGGTGAGACGCTTGCACTTCAGGAATTTCGCTTGAGGCTTCCGTTTTCGGAACTTCCCATTGACTCTCGTTTGTGTAGATGTTCAAGTAGTAAATCATTCCAGTGCTTCTCGATTGACGCTTTTCCCATCCTTCAGGAACGATTTCTGCTGTTTCTGGCTCGTGCGGCATTTTTGCGGTGTTTAAAATCCTAAAATATTGATTTTTCGTAAGCAAGTTGATTTCATCAGTGGACTCGAATGAGTTCAGCTTAGACTTGAAAATATTTCCGTTTACTCACTCGAAAAATTCAACTTGTAGCGTGAACGCTGATGTCGAGTAAATATTTTTTTATCGCTTCTCGAGCTCGTTAGGAAAACAACAATTGTTTCGTAGTTTTTCCGCGGCCGTTCTGCTAACTTTGCTAAAAGTGATTGGCGTCCCCTCGGCTGGTGATCTGGAAGTGAATCAAAACAAATTTACTAGAAATGTTTGAGATATCAGACACTCAGAGTTAGTTGCTTATATTATGGTTAAAGCTCGAACGTCACTGACTAACCCGTCAAACCCGCTTGCTTTTTCAGAAATCGGAGTCGGCTTAGCGGGCTTCGGAATCGCTTTCCTTTTCCTAGGAGTTCTTCTAATTTTTGATAGAGGCCTGCTGGCCATAGGCAACGTAAGCAGTCACTGCTCAGTTTCGCAAATTTGCTAATAATTTCACTTTGCTTTTTAGATTCTCTTCATCTGCGGGCTGACCTGTATTATAGGATTTAGTCGGACGTCGAGTTTTTTCTTCCAAAAGCACAAATTAAAAGCCACGGTTGCTTTCTTCGCAGGGATCGCTGTGGTTCTCATAGGCTACCCTCTCGTAGGAATGATCATCGAAACATACGGATTTATTCTGCTTTTTGGAGGATTTCTTCCGGCAACCCTTCAATTCATCCGACGGGTCCCAGTCATTGGCTCTGTGCTGAACCTGCCATTCATTTCTCGATTTGTAGATAAATTAGACGACGGTAGAACGAGGGTATGAAACATTACCAATTATATATCAGATAAGAGAACGGAACAAACACGAAAAGCTACATAAAAACTTGACACACTTTGATGAACAGATTCTAATTGGAGAACGTGTTATATTTTAGGACAACTTCGCATGATGACTCGAGAAATGGCTAATAAATTTGTTCTTTTTTGAATATTGTGCAATCATGAGATTTCACTGAAACTGTTCTTTGCGAATTGTACAGGTCCCAATTCGATGACTAGCCTCTTCAAGAGCTGAAAAAAAATTCTCAATCGACGTAACTTTCCACCAAATTGAGCACCAAGCTCAAGTGGTTACAAAATGTCCTTCACCTCAGCCTGAGAGCATTGAAACAACCTTCCATCTCAGTAATGTAGAAAAAAGTTTATTTTATCGTTAATTTTCAAAAAGAAAACGTGTCCAAACATTCGGGGGTAAAGAATTTGTTCCATCTTACGCTTTAAACCTAATCCGGCCTAATCAAATCAGTAGTTAAACGTGTCAAAATCATTCCAAAAAGGGATTATTATTTGTTTACTGTTGGCAGCAATAGTTGATACTATAATTTTTTACTACCTATTTAAATGGCTATCTCTGTTTTAATGGTTAACAACGTGGAGCTTTCGCTTAAGAATATTCGAGGTGTGATTATTTTGAGAAGGTAAAGAGGTTCGCAATAAATACTTAAGCAATCAAGCAAATGAAATGCCTCTTGACTAGAAAGTAAGTTAGCGTTTTGATTATTCTTGGTGAAGTTGCATTAACTCGCCAGCCCAGAATTTCTCAATATTCCGGACGTTGGCCTCACTGCTTTTCTCAGTTCCACGTTCGTCGCTGCTACTAAAGTTGCTGGCTGACTAAGACCATGCAGAGGAGCATGCGGGGCTACTAATGGCGCCGGTGCGTCTTTCAACATCTGGGCTTTGATGACTTCCATGTACTCGCGAATCAAATTTGCAATTTGGAAAGCCTAAATGGGACTTCGATTAAATTTTCTTCTTTTTTAGAGCGACAAAATTTCTCACCTGAGAAGTCGTTAGGATGACCTTCGATTGCTTCTTCTCGGAGCCCGTGATGATCATCAAACAATTCATGTTTGGTGAAAACGACAGAATTGATTGATAATCATACGTGCACAGTGTGTTTCGACTGCGATGCTCAAGTAAGTGCAAACCCATCTGATCGACTGCCAACCATAAAATTCGCGGCCAATTAGAAGTGAATGACTGCATCACGTCAAAAATTGTCGCTTTGTGCATTGGCCAGCTTTGAATGAGATTCAAGAACGATTTTCTAAAATAAAATATAAAAACTCAGTAAATTTGCAACGATTCAAGCTACTAGAACATTTACTTGGCTTCAGGCTGAGTCATGCCTCGCAAGCTTTGATGATGCATGGCGACTCCTTCGTTAGGAATATTTGGAACGAAGCGTGGCGGCAAACAATGCCCAGCAATGGCACGATAGTCGTAAACGCCTTCAGCACAATCGCCGAGTTCAACTTGGCCTTGTAAAGAAGTCAACATGATCTGGAATTGAGAACGTTTAATTAGAATTTCCATTTTACTACTTTTCTCATTAAACTTACTGCTTCCATCTCTGATATCGGGAATCTTTCGCTTCGGAGACCGTGCAAAACCTGATGATAGAGCAGTTCCTTCTCAACTGGATCATCCAAGTTCATGTACTGATCACAGAACAAGTGCTTTTTGAACAAGAACAGATGGTGCTGTCGGCGAGAGGCTGGCTGACCGTTTGTTTGTGCTGTTTGGCTTTGCTGAACAGCCTGGGCAGCTGCAGTTCGATATTTCTCCCATTTCGACATGACGTCCGCGACTTTTTCGTCGGGCAGAAGACTTCTTTCACTTGCGCCTAGCACTTCGTAAATTGCATAGCCTTGCGCATTCTCTTGTAGACCGATTTTCTTCTTCACCAGTTCCAAGACTTCTCGAGCTGTTGAACTCGGGTGGAATTCGACTGGAAACAGACAAACATGAAGAATTGTTCGTTTTAATTTTGAGAAACTCTCACCTGAGTGGTATTGTCCATCCATAAAGTGGAAGCGGGCATAAATTGATCTCCGGTTGATTGTGCAAACAATTTCTTCGCGTGAAGGCGGCCACTGGCGTCTTCTTGTTCCTTGAGTTTTCATAAAGCATTTCTCAGCAAACCGCGCGTATTTTCCTTCTTCGCTTACAAAGTCCGAAGCACAACGCTTTAAGTGGCCTATTAAATACTTTCGCACAATTTTCTGTGGTGGAAGAATGACTGAACAAGCCAGCGCCATCAAAGCCCAGTGTCTTAGATTCACGCGTGAATTTGGATCGGGATGATCAGTCGTTTGTTTAAGCAACTGCAAGTACAGCTCATTCAACAGCGACTCCTTGCGCATGCACCGCTGTTGAAGTGACAAAAAGTTTGAGTTTGAAACTTGAATTCACTGTTTCAGCAACGACTTACCTCCATGATCGATTGAATCAAAGTAATGTGTTCGTCTTCAGCCCTTTGAACTATTTCTCCATTCTGGCCAAGCCCAGCGTAGGTCAGGATCGACTGGAACACGTTCAACATGGCCTGTTCTTCTTGGTCTGGTAGCTTCGTTAAAGACTGAAGCAGAACCTGTCGACTGAAGGCCCAGTAAGCGTGTTGGAAGCCTTTATAACTTTCACCGTGATCACTCGCAGCGTTGCCGTGCTCGGCGCGAAGTTTCTCCAATCGATGTTTCGACAACCGCCGAAGAGTGTTTCTTAGGAAACTTCCACCAGCCGAATCGTGAGGTTTCCTCAAAAGTTCAGTGTCTACGAGTTGACGCCTGCACACGACTAGATTATGGTGCAATCTGACGCGATCTTCGTTGGTGATGCCTTTAGCCTTGCGGATTGGGTTTTCGTTCTCAGTTATCCAGTTGGACAACGGTGGATAGTAAGAGACAATCAACGATCCCATTTCGTGCTTTTGCTTGGTTTCGAAGACATAACATCTTTGCTGTTCTGGCGCGGCCGAAGCTGATCGGAGTAAGTTGATTGTGATGAAGGAGTCGGAGGGATCAATCATGATCGACTCAATCTCGGTGTATCTGAACTCGTACAAGATCAATTTGTCATCCGGTTTGATCAGCACGATTCCTTCGCAGTTGACACCGAGCACTAAGGTGTTTCCATAGCTCCAGTAGCCTCGATACGAAACGCTGAACATCGTTGTGCCGTAAAGCGGGTATTGCATGACACAAGACAAGTACAGAACCTTGGCTGTGAGTTCAGTTCGGCCAGCACCGTACTGGCGATGCGCTTGTGCTAATATTGGAACCCAGAAATGTTCTTCTCGCGTCTTCGAAATCCTGTCTGGGAGATAACTCGACACTTCCGAGTAATAATCTGGTTTGGGTTGATTCGATGGATCGCCGAGGGCAACTTGTGCTTGCAGGCCTGCCAATTGCAGCGCAACTTTTTCGCTAACAGGGAAGTCGTCGCACTTGACAACGGAGTAGACTGCTTGTGCGTACAGCATGTTGATTTCGATGGGATCTTGCGACAACTCGCGAGTGAGCGATTTGAACATTCGCTTCTTGAATACAAATCGATTTTCACCGGAACCTAATGTGGCTGCATTCTTGCGCAAAGTTGAGTTTGTAGCCAAGATTTTAGTTTGTTTGATCTCCCAAGCTGCGATGATGTCGTAGAGGTAGTCATGACTTTTGACGTGTTCTTCACCATCTGGACGTGACTGGTAAATGGCCCAGCCATCGATGTTCACTAGCCCAAGCTTTTCAGCCAGCTTCGCCACTGCATCAGCTGCAACGTCTGTTGGATGAACGTCGATGGCTTTAGTTCTTCCGTCTAAGAAGAAGAACCGGCAAACAATTGTGCCCAGACGTCGCATGGCTGCAATCTCGACTGACGAGGGTGGATACAGTCTGCTGCTTACTTTCGTATTCTTGCAGTTGTCCAGACACCATTGGGCGTATTGTCTCAGTTTCCCGTCTAGCTGCTCGAGATTTCTCTTCAGAAAACTCACAAAGTACTTGAAAAGCAACTTGCTTGGTTGGAAAGCGACGATTGCCAGACATAGAAGCAGCCAAATCTTGTCAGTCCACTCGATACTCGGGTTGTTGGTTGCTTGACGCATAGCTTGGATGAAAATTTCGTCGCGTAGTTCTTCTCGCTCGATTCCTTGTTGAATAACGTACTGGATAACTTGTAGTTCTCGTTCAGCGCTCAACTCGCCGCGCAAATACTTGCAAAGTTCCTTGAAAATGTTGCAAGAAAGCGTCACGTTCTCCGGGTCGTACATGTGGATGTGAGACGACGGGATGGAACTTCCCCTGTAGTAAGTGATCATCTCGTATTTTGGGACCATGTCTACCGATTTGCGTCCCTTTCGCGTAAGAGTGGCCATGATCGTTCCTTCCGGTGACCTTTCGTGGGTGTTGAAATAATTCTCAGCAAACTCGAGGATGTCGTGATAAACGCCGTCTTCGCGTTGATGCTGCTCGGTGCGATCAATGTGATCACTCTGCATTTCTTGAAGCTTCTTCTCGACTCTGTGCTTTCTTCGCTGCTCCCTTTCGAACGGATGACCGCCGGTAGAAGACGATCTGGAGCTTGGCCGAGAGTGTTTTGGCGAAGATGGAGACAAAGGACCGCCGGAAAGTCGGTTCATAGGACTGGCCGAGCGAACATTCTGAACGGCAGGGCTTTTAGGCCGTAGTTTGATGTGAGTGTCAATCGGAGGCGTTGGTAACGGTTCCGGCACCTCTTTAACGGTTGGAAGAGTCTGAATATTTTGAGTAACAATTGGCTGAAGTGGTGGAAGCTGGATCAAGTGATGATTTGGTTCGCGATGATGTATAACTGCTTCGTAAATTGGTTCCTCTGTGGCAACTGCTGTTGGCTTTTTCGGTGGCACTGGAGCCGGAAGAGGTTTCGGTGGAGCGATGAACGTTGGAACAGGTGGTGGTGGGCAGTTGGGTTCTGGCAGTGATGGAACGCCCAACTTTCCTTGATGCATGATCTCCTGGTTTTGGCTTTGAGGTGGCTTGAGTTGTGTATTACTGGCTTGCAACTGACTTTTCATGATGTTTCGTTCGTTTGTCAGGCCTTCAATTTCTTTTTGAATGACGTTTTCAAGTTCAACGTCAAGGTCTTCCGCCAAACTGTTCATCTTTTCACCAATTTCAGTGATGAATGCATTTGAAGCTGCGTTTTTTGTTTCGTTCGGCGTGACTTCGCTCAAAAAAGCGAAAAGATTGTCAAGATCAACAGACTCGCTGTTTCCTTTTGTGATGCCATTCGTGAGAGAGTCGGGTTTCTTTTGGGCTTGCTGGTTCTGATTGGAGAACTTTGAATTTATCTGCTCTGCCATCTGAGTCAACGCGAGGATTTCTTGCTTGGCAACCCTGTAAAAAGAAAATTTGTCACTCGGATGCTTCAAAAGTTTGTTTCAAGAATTGACATAACATTGTACAGGTTCAAGAGTTGAGTGTGCAGCTAAAAAGTGAAGCTAGGATTTTTAACTACATAGATCGAACACGAAACTTACCGTTGCTTGCTTGATTTCACCTTTCCACGTTGGTTTAATTTCGCAAGACTTTTCAGGTAAAAATTTTTGGGAGATTGGGAAAAGAAATTTTTGAAAACCCATAAAGCGGATAGTTAAACGACCGTGTGTCCATTCGTGTCTTTAGAACGAGTGGAAAGACGTCAGTCCAATCTTAAACTAATGAATAATCAGGATGATTGTGTCTTTTGTGTCTACTTTGCGAGGTACTCAATGTGTAGTTTCAATAAACTTTATCATAGTTCGTAACGTGGAAGTGAACTTCGAGTGATTTTTAATGGGATTGTGTTTGAATATGGAGATGGATGATATGAAATACTAACCGTTCCGACTCCTCAAGCGCCAAACGGTCTGCTTCCGCCTGCTTTGCTTCCAGTTGTTTGCGTTCAGCCTCCAAACGCTCTCGCTTTCTCATTTCTTCTTCCACTCGTCGCATTTCTCGTAAAGCAGCAGCCACTTCACTGTAAACAGCAAACAACATGAATGTTAAGTCAGTGCATTCGACTTGCAACAACAGAACGTACCGTGCAAAAACTCCTCGCAGATGACTTTGGATGACAATCGCTGCTCGTCGCTTGCGTAAAAAGTTAATTCGAAGTTTCCAGCCTTTGTAAGCGTGCTGAATCCTGAGAGCAGACGCTCGAAGTTTGTTGAAGCCTTTGACTTCCTGATAGCGTCGCCAGTGCTTCTGAATGGTTGTCGCTTTAGCATGCACAACCTTCTTGCGGGCATCTTCAAGCGGTTCGTGCACACAGCTTCTTAAGAAAACTTTGGTTTTTCCCATCTGCCACTCTGAGTGCGGGACATTCAGCTCGTTTATCACAAACAACACCTGATCCTGAATCGGCAAATTGCTGACACGTTTCGTCAAGCACTGATAGCGGTGCACGAAGTCGTCGAATGGAAGATGAATTTGGTAGCCCTCGCGTCTGATACGAATAATATCAAGCATTCCTAAGTATCTCAGCTGGTCTAGAACCATCTGATCGTCGTATTCGTTTGGGAGTTTGTCAATGTTTGGCTTGATGCAGCGAACGTACCAAGGGTTGGTACTTTGCAGCACATCGACTAGGGCTTGCAACTGATATCTAAACGTGTCACTAACGGTCAGTTTGCCCTTCGAAGTTCCGCGTTGCACCGTTCCAACGGTTCCGTTCGCCAGAGACGATAACTGAGTTGATGATTGTGATTGGCTTTGAAGTGTCAGTAAATCGTGGTACGAGCTTAGTTCCATGACGAATGAGTTCTTGCTGCGTGTCATATAGTCGAACAGCTGATCTTGATGCACGTCTCGATTCTTATCAACGAAACCTTTGACTTGGTAAGTAACCAGACCGGCGTAGTGCTTAATTCCGAACTCAGTTTCCCAATGTCTCCGATCGGAACTCTTTTCGTAACGTG
This sequence comes from Belgica antarctica, assembly GCA_000775305.1. Classification (NCBI taxonomy): domain Eukaryota; kingdom Metazoa; phylum Arthropoda; class Insecta; order Diptera; family Chironomidae; genus Belgica; species Belgica antarctica. The sequence goes on along the minus strand of JPYR01000471.1, from coordinate 38,746 downwards.
GATGGCCTTCAAACTCACTGTTTAAGTTAACAAGATAGGCAGCGTCAGATCCCTTAGGCATGTGACATTGTTCAGTCAACAATTTCAACAGGCAACGCGGTGGTTTTTCAATCTAAAGTGGAAGAAATTACGAGATTATTGAGAAATTGCAGTCAGCTTCAGCTTTGTTGGCACACTTACAAGCTCGAGACACTGAGTGTTATCAGTGAACTGAATATGCGAGAACTTGATTTCCTCTTGCTTGTACTGTAAATTGAAGAGAATAACAGATAAAGTGTGAATCATTCAATTGATATCGCAAGAAAACTTACAATTTCCTGTTCTAATGCGAAAACGTAGTGGTTGAAGAACTTGTGGAGCTTTTCGTTGGTATAGTTTATGCATACTGTAGATGGATTTGGTTGGAATTTAAACAAAAACTGAAGAAACTATAAACACTCACATTGTTCGAAGCTGTTTGTGGTAAAGTTCTCGAAGCCGAAGATGTCTAAAACTCCGAGAAACTTGGTTGCCTCTTGTCCCGGGTTGATGCAAGTGTTGATATGGTTGATCAGCCACGCAAACGTTCTCGAGTAAAGCGCTTTGGCCATTGCATGGCGGTTCTCGTGGGCTTCACCGATTTTCAACGGAATTTCGGTGATGTTCCCACGAACATTGATTTGTCGCTTAAGCGCGACTTGTCGAACATCTTCCGGTTCCAGACCAAGAAGTTCGGCGACTTTGGCAATAATTTCTTTGTCGTCCACAGCGAGCTCGCATTTCTCACCGTCAACATCTTCGAATGTCAGATTACCGAGCCTGTTGAGGAAGAATTAATTTAAAATTCATTGGATCATTTATTTTCCAAGATTCCTTACCACAGAATGGCACTCAATACTTTGAAGATCCCGTCCACAACTTGCTGCGAGATTTGAAGAACTTGGAAAGCCAGTCTCAGCCCTTCGAATCGTCGAGCTTCGGTTTCTATTTCGATCTGCACGTTTCCAGAAGCGTTCAGGTACTTATAGAACGCGGGAGCTCGCAAGTGAATCGACTCGCCGAATTCTTTATTGTGCTGGCCTTCTGCCACTAGCTGGTACAAAACGTGATAATTTCTCTCGCCCGGGCTTTGGAACGTAATTCTGGATTGTTCGAGCAGATAGTCTTGGATGATGCAGCCTTTTATCGTGTGTTTGGAATCGAAGCACACTTGCATAAACTTTCCGAATCTGGAGCTGTTATCGTTGCGCACTGTCTTTGCGTTTCCTGTAGCAAATAATTAATTTTTAGATCGTCCCTATCGCATTCTTTTGCGTCACGCTTACCAAACGCTTCTAAGATTGTGTTCGCTTCGAGGATTTGTTGTTGCACCCAAGTTGAAACGTCGCATGTCACCGAGCAGAGATATTGCAGAACAAATTTTGTCGTCTCCGTTTTACCAGCGCCACTTTCTCCATTTGCTATCAAAGTCTGCAGAACGAGAGAAATATTATAAAATTCATGTTTGACTCGTAGCAAGCAACTCACTTGATTCTCATCGTTGTCGATGATGTTTCGGTACGCTGCTTCAGCTAACGCAAACACATGAGGTTCTAACAAGCCCAGCTTCTGACCGTGGTATTTATGAACGTGATCCTTTGGAAAATAAACAAAAGCACGTGATGAAATCCAATCACAACATAAATAAGAATCTTGAATATGTTTCGTTGAAAACTTGAAGGCATTACATCGGACAACATTTTTTGAGGTGAAATTTCCGTTTAATAATGGCGCAAATGCGAACATTGATTCCCGGCTGTCTACCGTTTCTTAATATGTTCCGGAATTTATTTTATCTACTCGAATTCCATATCGACTAAAGAAAAGGGAATCGCTCTATAAATAAACTTTTTATTTTTTTCATAATAGGTTGATGAACTTTTCAAATCACACCAGTCCCGAAGCTTATTTTTAATGTTTGATTTGTGGAATAGTAACCTTTTTCAATGATTCATTAAAGACTTGTGCAAAACACACGACGAAGCACTCGAACTTACCAGTCCATAACAATCGATGTCCTTGTAGGGATTTACGGCCACAAGGATTGAACCTGTATAGGTCTATTGAAGAAACAAAAAATGTTTAGAAGATAAAGTCAATATTTGACATCACATTCATGCTTGAAAACGTTCAGAATTTCAATCGCAACCGATTGAATTGCCGATAAATTAAATCTCTTGTAAGAAAATAGATTTCAACACTAACTTATGAGCATTTAAATAGAAAAGCAGATATATTAGGCCCAGAATCTCGGAAGTTTCAGTAAAAAAATCAATCAAATTTAGCTCTAATTTTAGGCTGAAGTGATTTTAGACATCGATGTTTATGACCATCGGGGCAATGTAGTTTTACCTTTAAAAATTGTCCAACCTCAGTGACTCGCCCTTACCAATTTTTTTTAGTAATCAGAAATTGCGAGCCAAAATAAAACGCAAAATTGTTGAAAGAAGACTCTCGAGACTCATTTCCTGTTTTAAATCAAATTAAAATTCGATTCAAGTTTGTTTGTAGCTCTCTCGATGGTTGTTTATACAAATACGACATAAAATCAAGTTGATCACAATTCGTTCGACAGTTGGATCTTTCAAGTCTTTCAATCATTCAAGTCTTTTTTAATTTTTCATTAAAGCATGTTTTGAAGTTGTGGGTGTTTTTATGATTATGCACTTTAGTTCAGTAACTTTTACTTAAAAACTACCTTAAGGTTTGCTGTCATTCATTTCCATTCACACCGTTTCATTATGAAACGAATGCAAAACTTACATAAATTTCATCGCGCTCATATCGGACTTTGAGATTTCTATTGATGCCGGTTTCGTCGATGTCTGGAATTGCTGTGAGGTCTGGAACACCAGACATACTCGTTGCGAAGCCGACACGACCTGAAATGGAAGAATAATGGTTTAAGTACCTATTGATTTCCATTAATCACAGCTGCTATTATGCTTTTTATTGAATATTCTCGTTAAATTGATTGATCAACCCTTTTCTGACCGTCTGCTGTCTATTCCCGTTAAAATTCTTTGAAGAACGAGCTTAAGCCAGGCCTAAGTAATGTTCAGGCATTGTAACATCAAAGAAGTTTTGAAGGCAATGAGATGTTAATGGTGTGACCCAATACACAACAAAACTTGAAGAAAAATTTCGTTCAAAATTGCTGTCATGAATCGAACAAACTTGAAAAACTGCAGAATGTAGCTTGAATATTTTTGGAACAGCCACACATTGCTCGAATTCATTTGAAGCTCAAATATTTCAGGAATTCGCAAAAGTCATTAACGAGAACCACCCTGAAATTATCAACATCAAATGAGACAGTCGGAAAGGAGGCACTTTAGCGCTAATTCATCCCATTTATTTGTTGAATCGACATCAGCAATTCATAATTTGATATTCGCGGTGAAATAAAGGTGAAAACATGTCCAATTAGTGAGAATCACGATGACGCACCGCGACCTTTGAAATAACTCAGGAACCTGTTTTCGACCGTACTCAGAGAAATCACGATTGGAAATCCTATGACTCATCAATCCGGAACAGTGACGTCACGTCTTGGAATTCCTTTCAACGCATTTTTCTGCGGATTGCCAGTTTATGATTTGGATATTCGTTCTGTTGTCAGTGTGGACTTAGAGAAAAAGTTTATGTTTCTTTCAAGTCGCATGTGTTGTTACGAAATTTGAGTAACCAGAAGCATCTGGAGACACAAGGAATCGGATAACTAACGCGTGTGTGTGTTACATTTTTGTGAATTTATGTTTAATGCAGAAATGCAGCGGACTGTGCTTTCACAACGCGATAATCGTGTAGCACAGGAGGGTGGCGATGCGGCTTTGACGGTGTTGGTTTAAGGGAGGATTTTTCCTTTAAGTGTTGGTGAATTTTCGGGCAGAATGAAATTGTACTAAATTTCACATGGCAAATTTGCAAATTTCACAAAATTTCCTTATTGAAACTTTGCAACACGACTCCGAGATGCATTTGACGACGATCACAATAGCGTCAGCGAAACAAGAGCTGCGAAACTCACCGTCTAGGAAATTCAAAACCTCCATTATGCAAAAACTAAGAACTTGTTTGTTTATCAGTAATCCCTTGATCCGACACTCTCAGACACAAATTCTTCTCATTTCTCACTAAAGATCGTGATCTGTTTGAACATTAGCTCTTATCAATTGCTTTCTGCATGCTCTTAATTGAAAATTTCTTTCATTCTTTTCTGTCGAAAATCTGGATTTTTCTTTTTTGCAATCTTCCAAGTAGTTAGAAACACAAAACAATGCACAATCGAAGCAAATCACGGCGTAGATTAAATATACACTATCGGAATCAGCTTTACAGTTGATAATACTAATTTTTTAAATATTTTGTTTCAATAAACACAAGTTCCGAAAAATCAACTTAACAGTTTAAACGTTTCTTCAAGACTGACTCGATGTTCCGCATTTGCTCAATTTTGCTTTCACGCACACACTTAAACCATTTCGTGAGAGCAAAAACGTCCACACAGTCACCGAAAAACAATAACAAAGCATCGGTTTTCAAACTTTCCACGCTGTTTTGATAAAAAATGATGAATGACTGCAGTCTTTACCTGAAAATATGAGCATTGAATGATTTTTCCTGTGCAAGTTGGCAAAAATGCTTTTGGATCCATGTTTAGCAGCAGTCATATTGTGCCGATGAACTCAAAGTGATAACGACTTTGTCGTTGATTGACAGGAAGTTATGAGGAAGTCAGAAACAATGGGTCTTGTTCTGAGAAGGGTTCAAGCACCAATGGCCTTGTTGATTTAGCAATTTTCTTGGCCTAATAAGACCAAACTTTAAACAAACTATCCAACTATCATTATCCAAGATCTCAAATATATTGAATATCTGGGATAACGAGTGGCTGAACATATGAAAGTCTCTGGAGCCACTAAAAACACATCAGTATCTTCGCCTCTGTTGTTCAATCGGTCATTTTATTGAAGATTTTCCGATTTATTTACATTAACATAATTTGAACCACACAAAGACTATAATTTTAACTTTTCTTCTAAGAATCTTTTTTCTGTTCGTCTCGGGTTTGCTGTTGAATGATCCCTAGCCTAATCTTCTTTGAAATTGGGGGCTTGCGATTCAGTTTTGGAGTAGTCTCTGATTGGTGAGTAGAACTAAAACGGGACGAAAATAAACACAATGACCAAAATGAAGAGATACGAAATCTGATGCGCATCTTGCAACTATCGATTTTCATTTTCACACATTTCCCCGACGCTTCACTCACCTTGTACTGCTTGCTGCGGTATGCCTCCCATGGTTCTGGGTTGTCCTTGCGTCTCCAGGTAACGTCCGGGTTTCTTGTTGCAAGTCGCAATGTATAGTAGAATGCTCCAACCATTCCGACTCCGACGCAAATGTACAGCGGGATCAGCTAAAATATTAGAGAAAGGATTGTTGAGTTTTAATACCGCAAGTGGCCAGTCTCGTGGAGTCTGAAGTCGACCGGATAATTCGAGAATTCCAAAAAGATTCGTCAAAGCAAAACAAAAATGGTGAAGCAGTCGCAATTGGTGAAAATGACGTAACATTATTTATCCTCTGGTCGGCGTCCCAACTGTAGAAGATACTTACGGCCGGATTCTTCTTCAAGCTGGACAAGCTAAGTCCTTGCATTCCGAGTTTCGACATTTTCAATCAGCAGGTTATTTTTCAATGAGCGAAGAGAAAATTGGTTTAAATTTCGTGAGGAGAAAGAAGCAAAGAAAATTGGCCTCGGCACTTCGCTGCTTCTTGAGTCGAACAAATCGATGCGATCGCGTCTTTGCCAGATTACAGAAGAAGGAATAAACATGCAACTTGAATTAACCGAACAAATCCTAAAACACATAGAGCAGCATGAGACGGCCGACACGCTAGATTTGGCTGCTGAGTTCAACGAAGACCACCAGAAGATTGTCGGCGCGTTGAAATCGATTCAGGCGAATGGAGAACTGCTGAATGCTGAGACAAAGTCGCGGAAAGCCTGGCAAGTCACCGACGAGGGACAATTTGTTATTGAGAATGGCTCGCACGAAGCAAGTGTGTTCAACGCCATCCCGGCTGCTGGTATTTCGCAACCAGAGCTTATGAAGGTTTGTGTTTGAATTACGGACGATGCCAATTGTAAAAAAAAACCTTAAATATCGTCATCATTCCAGACATCTCCAAACGCGAAAGTTGGTTTCAGCAAAGCAATGTCTCAAGGTTGGATAGTGATTGATAAATCGGGTGGCGCTCCGATCGTTCGTCGCAAGGTAGAATCAATCGAAGACTTGGTGCAGCAGCATTTGGTCGAACTGACGAGCGGCAAGGGAGACAGCATTTCAGACTCGGTGAAGAACGATTACAAGAAGCGGAAGCTGATGGTGGAAAGTGTCATCAAGAGCTTCGTACTTACAAAGGGTCCTGAGTTCAGCACAACACTGAAAAAGCTCGAGACCGACTTGACCTCGGACATGCTGACTTCAGGCGTATGGAAGGATCTCAAGTTCAAAGACTACAACTTCGAAGCTTTGGGTGCTCCACCAGCGTCTGGTCATCTTCACCCATTGCTGAAGGTGCGCTCTGAAGTGTCTGACATCTTCGTGCAAATGGGATTTCAGGAAATGCCGACAAACAACTATGTTGAATCTTCCTTCTGGAATTTCGACGCATTGTTCCAGCCACAACAGCACCCGGCTAGAGACGCTCAAGACACTTTCTTCATTACCGATCCGAAGACAAGCTCAAAGTTCCCAGCCGACTACTTAGAACGAGTTAAAAGCGCTCACGAGAAAGGCGGAAACGGGTCGATTGGTTATCGGTACGACTGGAAGCTAGAAGAGGCCCAAAAGAATGTTCTGAGAACTCACACGACTGCTGTCAGTGCGAGAATGTTGTACAAGCTCGCTAACCAGGAGGGCGGATTCAAGCCAGTCAAATATTTCTCCATCGACAAGGTTTTCCGTAATGAAACGCTCGACGCCACTCACCTCGCTGAATTCCACCAAGTTGAGGGAGTGCTGGCTGGAGTTGACATCACACTTGGTGACCTCATGGGCGTCATCGGAGGATTCTTCGCCAAAATGGGATTGACTGAGATCGAATTCAAACCAGCTTTCAACCCGTACACCGAGCCATCCATGGAGATTTTCTGCTTCCACAAGGGACTCGGCCGATGGATCGAAATCGGCAACTCTGGAATGTTCCGGCGCGAAATGTTGGATCCAATGAACATTCCGGCCAACGTCAACGTGCACGGCTTTGGTCTCTCACTCGAACGACCAACCATGATTCGATACGGATTCAAGAACATTAGAGATCTGGTCGGTCCGCGTGTCGATCTCAAGATGGTCCAAGAGTCGCCGATTTGCCGGTTAGACAAATAATTTCACTGTCGTTCTAGACCACTTGCAATTGAAATAAAAATTAACGAAGCTTAAGCGGAGGAGTTTTTAGTGAAATGTCAGATCCGTTGCATTTGAATTAGGGAGCGAACTTTGAAGGCGCACGATCGTTTGCGAGTTGTTGCCAACTTCATCAAGTTTACAAAATGATTCGCTCGGTGTTGTTGCGAAACATTTTCGCTTTTAAAATCTCACGACCAGCCGGGTTGTCACTTCGTTATGGCAGCACCAAGCATCAAAGCAACGAGGAGTCTGAGAATCTAACACACTTTGGCTTTGAGACTGTAAAAGCCAGCGAAAAGGCAGACAAAGGTGATTTCCAGTGAATTGTTGCGGATGGAAATTAATTTGAGTGTAATTTCAGTTCACAAAGTGTTCGAGAATGTTGCGGAGTCTTACGATTTGATGAACGATGCAATGTCGATGGGAATTCACCGCGTCTGGAAGGACAAGCTCATAGAAAAGCTTTATCCGCTCAAGGGAACAAAATTGCTGGGTATTTATTTATTCAATTAGTACCTTCGAGGTGGCATCAGTTTTCCAATCAATTTCAGATGTTGCTGGTGGAACTGGAGATGTTGCGTTCCGATACATCAACTACATTAAGAAGCTACAAAGCAGAGACCCAAGCGAAAGCCTCAAGAGCTCTGTAACAATATACGACATTAACAATCACATGCTCGACGTGGGCAAGAAACGAGCTGAGCGGCTTGGCTACCAATCAGACGAGGCTGTCGACGTGGACTGGGTTTGCGGTGACGCTGAAAAGCTTCCATTTGAAGACAACCAGTTCACGGCTTACACAATTGCTTTTGGCATTCGAAATGTCACGAATATTCAGAACGCTTTGAACGAGGCTTACAGAGTCTTGAAGGTGAGTAAAGGTAACACGAAGTATGAGTTTGTATTAATTGTGTTCTTGTAGCCGGGCGGTAGGTTCATGTGTCTCGAGTTCAGCCACATAGAGAACAGCGATCTTCTGCAATGGTGAGTTCACTGGCAGCGCAACTGAATCTCAGTCATGAATCTTTCCTTTCCTCAGGGTCTACGACCAGTATAGCTTTCAAGTTATTCCACCGATGGGTCAAATCCTAGCTTCACAATGGGAGCCCTATCAGTACTTAGTCGAGAGCATCAGGAAGTTCCCAAAGCAAAACGAGTTCAAGCAAATGATTCGAGCAGCTGGCTTCCGCGCAGTTGACTACGAAAATCTTACATTTGGGGTTTGCGCCATTCACTCAGGCTACAAAATTTGAAGATAGTGCTCTTTTAACTAAGCTAATTGTTAACTCAATTATCGAAACTAATAAAAATCGTTGGTAAAGTTTGAAAAATCTGCAGTTTTGCCTCACGGGTCTGCGACCGTCTGCCTCACTGAAGCGAGTTACACAACATTTTCGAGACGGAAAAATTCGTGAAAAAGCGGAATTAAGCAAGCGATGGCGTTCTTTAACTTCTTCAAGTCACTCATCCCAACCGTTAAGGCCGAAGAAGAGGAATTGGTCGATCCACAACAGAAGCTGCGCGTAAGTTGCATGGCAGCCTGGATGTTTCGGTCTGTCTCATGAAATCTTTCGATTTTCAGGAGAAGTGCTCGGTTGAAGCTCATCCAGCTCATCTCTTCGAGAGATACCAGGAGTGTAACGACCGTGTCAACTCACGAAGCAAGACAACCGAGACTTGCACCGAGGAGCTCTTCGACTACTTGCATGTTCGTTCTCGAATTTTCACTGTTTTCACTTGACTACAATGAACGCTTGTCGTTTTAGGCTCTGGATCACTGCGTTACCAAGAGCCTGTTCTCCCGATTGAAGTAAATGCCAGGAGCAGCGAAATAGTCAATGCCTGGAAGTGAAAAGATAACAATCCTTAAAGAATTCACAAGTTTCTGTAGAAATATATTTATTTCGGTAATAACAAATTTTGAAAGGCGAACATCGATTGGGTGACCAAAGCTGAATAATATGCCGAAACAAGTATGAAGAACGGTTATGATTAGGAATTATAATAAATTCTAAAGATTGAGTTAAATGTGTATAAAACTTTGACGTGTGACTGTCGAGCGCCTTTCATTGCAAACTATTTGCACATCACCGATCCCAATTTATTGAAGTGATCCAGTGTTATTGATGACGTTGAAGCATGTCACGCACACCCGAACTGGCTTGTTGATCCCGAACTTGATGATTGGAACGTCGTTGTTTGAGCATGTCGAACAGATTTGCCTTCCGCAGTGTCGGCTGCAAAAAATTAAACTTAAAGTCTTCATCAATTAGTTTCTGAGAATCTTACCAATGATGTTTACGCATTGCGAACGAAAACTTGGTTGCACATTCCTGGCAGAACTCTGACGAACTCCACGGAGCCTCTACCGATAGCTCGTCCAGAAGTCGGAACAGCAGCTGGTTTGTCGCCAGCTTGAAATTGAAGATTGACACGCCGTCTTTGTTCTCGGTTCCTAAGCAGGCACCGTTTTTCACCAGCACTCGACACAATTGCATTTCACCTCGGAAATAAGCCAACAACAACGGAGTGTTGCCTTGCAAATCCTGCTGGTTGATTGGGTAATTTGGCATGCACTGGATGAATAGCTCGCAGATCGAAGCTGCTGAGTTGTCTTTACCACATCGGCAAAGCTCGTGCAAAGGGTTTCTGCCCTTAACGTTCAACTGCTCCGCGTTTATCCGCGACTCTGTCAGCAGCTCTTTCACTATTCCGATGTTTAAACTTTCTTTCATCACCAAGTGAAGCGCGTTGTTCCCTTCGGCGTCGTGTAGATCGTAGTCGCACCCGTTTTGAACTAGTGCCTGAACGGATCCTAAGCGACCCCTTTCCGCTGCTACGTGCAAAGCTGTCTTCTGAGTTGCATCACGGTCGTTCAATCTCGCACCAGCAAGGATCAAGTTCCGTATCAACATCTCGTTTTCAGAAGACGCCGCGAGAATCAACGGAGTCGCCTGATTGACATCGTGAACTCGCGAATTAACGTCAACTTGAATCGACAGAAGGAATAATACAGATTCGAGGTCATCCTTCATAATCGCCAAGTGCAGGAAGTTACGGCCCCTGCTGTCCATTTGTTCGTATGCGTTTGGAAGGCGCTCGATAATCCGTTCGGCGGCCTTGTGATTACGAACTGCTAATGCAGTTGCAAACACAGTGTTCGTCTGCTTGTCCCTCACCTTCAAGTCAATTGCTGGATGCTGCAGTAATTGCTGTATGATTTCTTCGCGGTTGTTCTGAATCGCAACATGCAAGGGCGTTCGGTTTTCTGCATCGACACAATTAACGTTCGCTCCGAACTCGATGAGAGTTTGCAGAATTTTGGTCAAGCCCATTCGAGAAGCGAGGTGTAAAGGCGAGTCTTTTCTCAGCGATACTTCCGTGGGTCCATCCATGCCTGGCTGTCGAGGCGAATCGATGTCGCAACCACTTTTGATCAAGAACACAGCAGCGAACTCGTTGTTCTCTTCGATCGCTCGATGCAAAAGCGTTTGAATGCAACTGTCTGGCCCTGGCGACCATGAATCGGTGTCCACTCCATGCTTGACCAAGATACTTGCGACGTTATCCTGTCCCGACTCTAACGCAAGCCATAACGGACAATCGCCCTTGTTGTCTGGTGCACTTAGTGCAACTCCCCGAGCGCACAACGCTTCCACGACGGTTTCCAAATGACAATGGATTGCTAGCTGCAAAGGTGACTCCTGGTCAGCTGTCAACGCATTCATGTCTGCACCTTGTTCCAGCAGAAAAACGGCGGTGTCTGGCGATTCTTTGATGATAGCCTGGTGAAGATGAGTCAAATCAAGCCCATTTCTAGCGTTCACATCAGCCCCGCCTTTAATTAAAATAGAAAATTTATAAAATGACTGAAAAATACGAAATGTACGCACCCATTATCAATAGTGGGACCATATCGTTGTGACGCAAGCTCATCGCAATACTGAGCGGATCGCCAGATGAACACAAGCAATTGAAGTCTGGTTTCTCGTCATCTTCGCCAGCAACGGATTTGTAGTCGACGAAAGCCCGCACGACTTCGAGGCTGTTTTGTTCAACGGCATAAACGAGCGCCGTTTTGTTCTCTTCAACCCCCGATTGAGCGTTCGGGGAAGCACCGCACATAAGCATCTTCGCCACCAGCTTAGCGAGTCCATTTTGCGCTGCAAGGTGCAACGAAGTGTAACCGTGGCGGTTCTTGTAGTTGAGGTTGACGTGGTCGCACAAGAACAGCGTGGCTGCTTCGTTGGCTTCGGATTTGATAAGGAACTGCAGTAAATTGTCACCCGACGAATCTTCGTGAATTTCGTTGGTCTCAGCACCGTTATCGATGAGTTTCTTCGCGACTATGAAATCGCTATACTTCGAAGAAAGCAGCGCGATCTGGAGTGCGCTTTTGCCTTCGTTTGTAATCAGGCTCAAATCTGTTTCGGCGATTTTTAGCAGTTCATCGACTATTTCAATGTTGCCAGATGACACGGCTAAGATAAGCGCTGAGTATCCTTGGCTGTTCTGCATGTTGATGTCGATGTTTCTCGTCAAAATCTTCTTCCCAACTTCGAATATTTCTTCGAAGACTTCCGGGTCGGAACTTTCTTTTGAATACGTGCAGACATGATGTAGAGCGGTGTCGTCACTGCCCACCGAAGTCAAATTCACATCACATTTATTGTCGAGAAGGTAGTTGGCAGAGAAAGCATCGCCACGTTTTATTGCTTCGATTAGAAGCGTGTCTCCATGACTGTTCTTAGCGTTCACGTCCGCTCCGCCGTTAACGAGCGTGTTTGCGATGCCGGTTTGCTGTTCAATGAGAGCAAGACCCAGCGGCAGTTGACCTTGAGCCGACAACGAATTAACATCCTAAGAAGAAAGAAAAAAGAGTTAAAGCATAGTTCTCATAGTTTCGAAGCTCTCCACTCTCGCGTTTTGTGAAATTTATTCTCCGCCACTCATCAAAAATGTACAACAGAGAAGAAAAGTTTTACGAAATAATTCAGTCGTGTTTAAGCGTTTGATAAGAATACATCGATAAGACAATCGTTTTGTTGATTATTTTTCTAGCATAAAATGTGTCCGAAGATTAAAGTTTTTAATATTTTTACTCTGCAATTTCAACTATAATTCTAAGCCGCGATAAGACTCGATCGAGAAATAGAACAAGGAGATCCACGCACACAGTCACCGATACACAAACATTCAAAGTACATTGTTGATTAAGGTGCAGAATCAAATGGACAACCTTAAGATTCTCGTGTTTTGGACAGCAGTCATGGTTTTGATGATAGGTAATTAGCATACAGCGTACAAAGCGACAGCTTTGACCGGATGAACGATCAATAACAACTTTCAATGATTCGTGTCATCGTCCGCGTTGAAAGTCTCGAGGAATTCGACGCGATACACTTCTTAGCTGTGGCGAAGTTTTTGCAATTTTCTCTCGCTATGAAAATATTTTTCTTTCTCTTGTGTGTTTTCTCTTTCTCATCTTCTTTCCATTGACCCGCTAAACTTGAAATTTCAACAAAACTGTCATTAAGAAAATTAAAAAATTATTTTCGAGCCTTAAGTTTACTCAGAAATGAATTTCTATGAATCACAAGTGATTTTACTGGGAAGCGAACACATTTTCGTCGGCCACATTGACGGCTTTAGATCACGCGAACTTCAGAATGATGAACATTCAACCGTTAGCCATAAAATAACATGTGAAGCATGTTAAAAATCTTTGTTCAAATAAGTCTCAACAGAAGTTTTCACTTTACTTTAGAAGTTTAAAGCTAATAAACTGCGAGTATTTCTACATAAAAACTAAACTGCTTTTACAAAGACAGAAAAAATCGCAAACTTGGCTTCAAAAATGTTTAAACTTCTTGAGTGTCTGGTAAATATTTTGATAAGCCAAAAAGTGAAACTTTCAGAGAAAGTTTATACATAAAAGCAAGTAGTGTGAAGAAGAAACTGAACATTGTATACAGCATATGCTTCGAAGAAGAATCGCTACTGGATGAGTCACTCACGGAAAACGGATGAAATATTTTTCTCCCGGAAGTAGTTTGCGGAAAACAAATGTCAGTTGCCCGATAATCAATCAATGCACGACGAGTTATCGCATAGACTTATGATTTGTAAACATGATGTCGTCTTTCTTGTAAGTTCGCAATAAGAATTACTTGCTCGAAGGCATTTTAATGTTCATTTGATGAACTCGGGGTCAGCGCCCCTTAAAAAGTTCTGCGGTTGATCAGTACCGCTACGATGATTCACGGTTTTTGAAGACGAGAAAAACTGTAAATTTCGAAATATGCCAGATGTACGCTACGCTTCGAGAATCATAAAGTTCTAGAGAACTGCTTCAATTGAATTGAATCTATGATAATGCATTTCCGCTGAACTTCTCTAATAATTTATGCTGCACAACAAACTAAAGTGAAAATTTCCCTTCTGATACTTGTAGATAACTTTGCGTTTGCCATTAAGTGCTACGAGTGCACAGTTCATCCAAAGAGGCAAGAGAACATGACGAGTTTCGAGAGCATCTGCACAAAGTTCGAGCAGTCAGAGCACTTTGAAGTGGACTGCAAGTTTTCCACTATGTGTAAGAAGCGCGTCTACAGATACCAACTGATTAACACTGTACAGGAGTCAATCGAGAGGGGCTGCGCCGACCAGAAAAACGACAGCATGGTGAGAAAGCAACCTTAACTGCTGCTTCAATGATCTCAAACGTTATTTTTCAGAATTACGTTACTGGAAAGTGGGTCAAAGTTCAGACCGTTGATGAGCCTTACACAGAAGGGTGCACGAAAAACGAAGACGGCTCCGAATACTGTCACTGCCGAGGAGATCTCTGTAACTCAGCGCTCAACACCAAAAACACGCTAAGTAATGGCGTTGACGCGATGGGCGTTCTGATTGTTTTCAATTTAGTTAAATATTTTCGAAACATGGATTATTACTGAATGAACCAGTCAGTGTACGGAAAACTATTGTGATAAATTAATACTTAGTTGTGTTTTGTAAATTCTTGAAACAGAGAACGGAATAAATATTGAATATGAACTCACCATTCCCTCGCTTTCTGTCAAGCATAGGAAAACCACGTCTTCTCGTCGCAGTCGAATGGCGGAATGCAGCGGGTGCTTTGTTTTGGACTTCAGCATTTTGTGAAGCAGTGCACTTGTCATGTGTACGAAATCTTGTGGCAGCAGATCGCTCCAGTGAATGGAAATTAATGACGAGCAGTGGTTCAGGAGTGTTGTCGCGCCGCATTCTTCGGCTGCACAATAAAATGCAACGCAGGTTCGAACGTTGACCGAAGAAACCAGAGCACGCTCGCAAAGACCCATCAAGCCGCTCAATTTGAACTTATGCGAAGCTCTCAGAAGGCTCAACGACAACGAGTCTTGCTGCTGCAACTCGATCCTGTCCGTATAAATCCTAAAACAAATAAAACCATCAGACAAGTGCATAACATAAACGATGTGAATCAAATTACCATCGCAGCAGAGCACTGCCCACGTCCACCTCCAAATCACTCCAATCAAGCTCGTTGACGTTGACAAGATTATCCTCGCGCCATTCCTCGGATCTATAACCGAAAGATAAGACAGACGGTGGAAAATTGACGCGGGATACAAGAAAACAAACTTACCTTGCGCAAAATATGATCTTGTGAGCAGGCACCGTCGAACCGTCTTTCATTTTGATAAGAAGGTCTGAGAATGTTTTTCGCCCATAGAGTGAATCACAAAATCTAACCAGTCTTGCCTGGAAGCTGGAGTTGGAGCTGTCGCCGTTGCCCGTCGAGTCCGCCAAGTCGTCGTACTTTCGCTGGAGCTCCGCATGGCTCTTTTGTATCTTTACATACTCCTCTTGCAAGAGTTTCAAATGACTTTTACTGCTGTCTGATTCTTCGGATCTCATCATCTTCGTCAAAACAACTCACGGGGCAATCCAGTGAAAAACGACGCAAATGAGTTCAGTTTAAATCTGAGAGAACCGTTAAACTTTTATTCAAGGTTTTCTAAATCTGACAATAATTAGTGCTGGGCGTTGGTCGAGTTCATTGTAAGATGAATGGTAGCAAGATTGACGAGGCCACGCTTCTTGATGGCTTCATGCTGTTGGACGAGCTGTTGGAGGTGATCAAACCACCTCGACAAATTCATATACGTCTCCTTATCGTTCGGCGACAGCTGCTTGAAAATGTCTTGGCAGCACAGGAAAACTACAAAGTCACTGATGGACACTGATTGGCCGACGAGGTAGCTTCGAGACTCTAAGTATCCGTTCAATTCCAGACACGCAGCGACTAAAAAGTAAGAAGAAAACAGTCACTCTGGCTGTTTACGCTCAAAAACACCACAATCTTACATTTGTCTCGCTTTGAGGTCGTTCTGATGAACAAGTTGGCGAAGTCAAAGAACTGCTTTTTGAGAAAATAGCTTTCTGATGTTGTATTTTCCTGTTCTACAATTCCGTGTAAGAAATTCACGATTGAAGAAAATCCTTTCACGTTGCCGGCCTTCGTTTCCATCTGGATGATGTTATCGTCGGTGTAGCTCATTTTCCCGAGGCGGTTTTCGATGCCCAGGTAGAGGGCAAGTCGTTTCAGCTCACTTTCAGACATTGTTATTAACCTTTTGGGAGAAAGAACCTTTTGAGATAGGGTTGGTGACACAAAAAATTTACAGCGGATTTGTGACCCATGAAATTAACAGTCCCTGATGCTAACTCTATCGTTTCTCCACCAGCTGTTGTACAGCTGAAATGGTATTTTTCCCCAAAAGCTCCTTCAATTCCCCACCAGCCGTTGGCATTGCAAACGTTGAGCGATGATTGCACGAATTTATATTCGCTTACCTCCAAAAAATGTACGGAATTTTTGTGACACATCGTGATTTTCAAAGCAGTAGCCGTTAAATTTTCTTATACAGTTTGTTAACTTTTTTTTCTGTGCGTGGCACCGACAATTTTAATAATTTCAAAGAGTGTTTTTAACTGGTAGAAAGTGTCTGCAAACTTGCTGGGATCGTGGTCAAACATGGCAAAAGTCGAATGATTGCTTTTGGTACGGACAAAACATACAAAGAGAGCTAAAAATGCAAGATTTTTTTTTACTCACACGTTACACTACCATCTCAAGAAAAACCCAGCGCACTCATTTCAAAAATCACAGAAGATTTTCACTATGGCTGAGGAAGACCAACTCGTGAATTGGATCGAACAGAGTGCCAAAAGAGAAAGAGGATTCCCACGCTCAATACAAGACGTGCTACTTGAAACTTACAAGTTACTCAAACGCAGAGAGGGAGAATCAGCGATTCCACCCGGTAAACACTGGTTTGATTTATTTAAACGGCGTAAAAATTTGCAACTCAAAAAGACTGACACGCTTTCAAAAGCTGCTGGAAACCTGACAAAAAAATCGAGTTCATTAGCAAGAAAACGAGCCATTGACAAAGGTTGTAGCATTGAAAAGCATCCCCCAAAGACGAAAGAAGTGGCTACTGACAGAGATTTCAGTCGAAGAGGTAAACTAAGTGAACACCAATAGCTCCAACTACAATTTTTTATATCGTTTTAGCACGACCAACATCAAGTCAATAACCAGGAAGCACAATAGGTGGTGTCACTGCATTATGCCAGTTGATTTTCACTTTTATTCACTTGTAGTCATTCCTGCTGCCTCCGCCAGCTCCATTCCACCTTCTGATGTGACTTGAATCTCCTAAAAGATCAAAGAATAACAAAAAATGATAGTTTCAATAACAAAATTTCATTTACTCACCTTTATATCTGCTCGATTATTGTGCAATTGTTCACCGACTGCCTTCACGTTCTCCGATGCGCCATTACAAAGATATCTGCAAAATTCCTAATTGAATTTTGTTTCTTGCCGTCGGAGGTGGTCGGTTACGATGGTTTGCGTAATTTTTTTGCGCTCCGTAGTTGCGGCAGCGGACAATTATGCTGGTCATGAGCACACAGTCTGGATCGTGCTTGTGCATCTTGCAGTGCTGTCGGTCCTCCAGGATGATGTTGAGAGTCTCGCCGAGAAGCAAAATATTGCCGATGAAATGTTTAGCTCCGCGGTGAACTGGTTTTTTGTCGAGTTCTGGCGAAGAAAATTGCAAATGAGCATCTAACAGGCGAAGAAACTCAGTACACACCATGTTAGATGCGGTAATGAACCATTCACGATGATTTCGATGACGTTATTTCGCCCGCTAGCTGATTTCCACCACCGATGATCTGCTCGTCGGCTCTAATAAGAAATAAATTCGCAACAAGAATCAATTATATCGACTATCAGCTGTGTTTCAAATCACCTAATCGATTCTGCGCTGCTCCACTGTCATGTGATAGCCAACGCTCACAGTTTGCCGTATTTTCCTGACCGAGAAAACTTAAACATTCGGCTAGATTTATTTTGTTTACTTTAACGACTGCTGTTGCTTTTAACTTCTGTAACAGCTGTGCGGTTTGAAACTCGATTTTCGCGTCTAAAATCGCTTCTGCGTCCTGTTAATTTCTTAGAGCTGCATCACAGTTAATTTAATGGGGTACAAATGGACCTGACTTTGCCGCTTAGTTACACTAAGTGGGGCAGTTGTATGAATTGTCTTACTAATGTCAAAAATCAGAAATATGGTCAACTTTGTTTCTACTTAAAGTTATGAGCGATATTTTGCTTAGTAGGTCAAAAAATCCTTAGTTGTTAATTTTTTAAGGGGACCAGTCCTAAAGTCTGCTCAAATCTCATAACACAACCCTATAAAATCAACGATATCTCAACTGAACAAGAAGACCTGTCGGTTTTTTACCATGCACTAGACTGAAACGTTTAATATGTATTTAATTCAGATTCAACATCCTTGAGCTTGAAAACAACTTTATTTCTCTATGCATTTAGTGTCCAGTATCCACCGTGAATGATACATTTGATAAGTTTAAAATTACGGTCTCGTCCAGTCTCAATCGTCGTCGCAGAAAACCTTCGAGGGATCTATGTCTATGCGTTTTCACTCTTTCCATCGCACGCTACAATCTTGATCTTGTCAACACGAGCAAACTCGTGCACTTCTCTGAATTCGACATCGTTGAGCCTAAAAGAAAAAGATTTTGATTAATTTTCTCGGAAACATTAGAAGAAATCCAGCAATAATTTTTCGGCGTCCTAACTTACATCAATGTCCAAACGTTGTCGCAGAATCGGTAGGTGTTCAGCTTTGATGCCTTGAAGGTGATGCGGGACTTGACTTTCGAGGAGAGTGCTGCGTTAATTGATTTGTCGAATTGCAGCAAAACTTTCAAGGCGAGTTGCGGCGTGATTTGGCCGTAGGAGATCAGTTCGTCCAAGCTTTCCTGCAAGGTGTTACCGAGCGTCGTATTTCTGTAGAGTTGATAGCTCATCTTCGCTGCACTGACTGATTCGTTCTAATTTAATCTGAGAATGACAGAATAAACAACTTTTGGTAGAAGAAGGCTGGAGGCTTAAGAAGGCTCTGGAAACGACTGAAGGGGCAAAATAAAGTACGACGTAAAAAGCTGCTGAAAGGCAAAATAAAAATAAACTAAAATGAATCAAGAAGCAAAATTGCAAGTTCAAACGGAGAAACCGAACCATTACACGTAAGTTTCCGTGGGATTGATGGTCGATGGCGGCGAGATGGACTTTTTACACGAGAACTATTGTATCCGTAGATATTTGAAGGAGTTTCGCGTCGATCAATGTTCGTCGTTTTTGCAACATAAGTAAGTACATTTCAAGCACTGAGTTACTTGTGAAATCAGGCACACAGGAGATTTCAGTAAACTAGCGCTCCTCAATTGCGTTTTACTGCTCCAATGCCGATTTACGATAAAGAATTTTTCTGATCAAAACGTTTCATTGTTTGAAGGTGTAATCAACACAAGCCATTTGTGTGTTTTAACTGGCATTTCGACAACCAGAGGAGAAGGAGGCCTGTGAGGAGACGGGATGGCACTTTCAATTACTCGGCAGACAATTATTGTACAAAATACGACGAGACGAAAGGCAAATGTCCTGACGGAGACGAGTAAGTAATTTTAAGGATACGCTTAAAAGCTTCGAAAAGCCACTTAAGCTGGGCTGAGTGCGGATTGACTGTGAAGTGTCTTGAAAAAAGTCTGAAACAAAAGGCCAGAGGATGTTTTAAAAGCCGAAAACATTAAAATGTTCGTCATATTGTGCAAAAACCAGAAACGCGCGAACACAAGAACCAAGATGGCGGTCGCTCCGGGTTGTGTCCTTCAATTCTGGTTCTATAGTGGGTGGTGAAACGGAGAAAAAGAAGCTTGAAAGTTTAAAGTGATGTGGCTTTCCGTCATATAGAACGTATTTCAAAAGCTCGAAAAGTGAATAATAACAAGTGACGTCATTTCCGCCTCCCCAAGAGTGGCTCAAGATAATTTCCCACCTTCGTCGAGTTATTCCGGAATGGGCAATCATATGTGGAAAGTGGCTGCAAAGGAAGAAAAATCCACGTCAAACTTTTTTGTTTAAAATAGATACTTCCGCAGCACGGACCAATGTCCGTATGAGTGCTAAAGATAACGTTCTATCAGATTTCGAGCTTTTTTTTCTTGTATGCGTCGCGCCAATCGTTGCTTTGACAATGAAAAAAAAATATACCGGCGGCCTTGAAAACATTTTTCAAAACACAGCCATTCATTCGTAAACAACAAACACACTCGGAGCCGGTCACTTTTATTTTCACTTAACTGTTCTTTAAGTGTGTGGATGATATCTCTTTCGCAACGGTGATCAAAACATACAGGCGTTTGTATTTCTTTCTCTTTTTATTCTTCACAGATGCCCGTTCCTTCACCGAACAGCTGGTGATACCGAGCGTCGTTATCACTTGCGCTATTACAAAACCTGTATGTGCGTGCACGATACAGATTCCCGTGGATTTTGCGTGAAAAACGGACAGCATTGTGCATTTGCACATGGCGTTCATGATCAGCGACCACCAGTTTACGACATCAAAGAGCTAGAAGCCCTGCAGACTGCCGAGAACGTCGTTGAAGCGGCGAACGGCGGGCCCAACATTTTAGACAAAGAACGAAATCTAATGAACGAGGATCCTAAATGGCAAGACACAAACTTCGTTTTAGCAAACTATAAAACAGAACCGTGCAAGCGGCCACCCCGCCTCTGCCGCCAAGGGTACGCTTGCCCTCAATATCACAATAGCAAAGACAAACGGCGCAGTCCTAGAAAGTTCAAGTACCGCTCGACGCCGTGCCCCAACGTCAAACACGGTGAAGAATGGGGCGAGCCAGACAACTGCGAGGCTGGAGACAACTGCCAATACTGCCACACTAGAACCGAGCAACAGTTCCACCCGGAAATCTACAAATCAACCAAATGCAACGACGTTCAGCAACAAGGCTACTGTCCACGTTCAGTTTTCTGTGCTTTTGCTCATGTTCAAGGTAAGGCGTTTGCATATTCAAACCTTACGCAGTTCTTTTAAAATTGACTTTTTCAGCTTACGGGATCGGGGACGAACTCATAAATCCTGATGGACCTCAATCCCTGTTATCAGATATCATTTCCAACGCGCTACCCCAGCCAATGATGAAAGATGGAAAGATGAATAACGAATTATCCGTAAGCTATTCAATTCAGTGCACTCACGCTTTGCTCTAACACTCTCAATTTCAGTACTTCTCAAAAGTATTACAAAACGGAAGTGCTGAAAGCTCTGAATCGGCCAGCACCAGCAGCATTGGATCGAATAACAGCTCGCACAATAGAGCTCCTGGGGCACAGTTGCACCACAAAGGTCTCAACCACTCCATGGCGATTAGCAATAACATGAATTCAACAATGAACGGAAGCACAATTAGCAGCTTACAGTCTACAATCAATAGCAATACCAACAATTCAAATATGCTGTCGAATCCGTTTCAAGAGTTTTCGCCGGAAGTTTCAAAACAGGTAAGAGTTTCTTACGAACGTCGAGTAGCAAGCTCATGGGATATTTTTATTTATTTTTTAGATTTTGGCTATTGAAAATGACTCATTGCTGAGTCCGATAGAAAAAGAACGTAGGAAACGGCTCTGTTTGTACGGTTTATGTAAGGAACTTATTTTGATTATGCTTTTGCATTATTTTTTTATCATACATTTGACCTTTCAGCACAATTCGATCTTGACAATTCAATATCAGCTGGAATATCATCAAGTATACTTCACCCACAATCTGCCCCCGTCAACATTCCAAACTCTCCAATGTCTAATTCGCTTGGTAAGCACAGAAAACATAAATGCTTTGCCTTTTTTTATTACCATTTCACATTACAGGATTGCTGCACAGTTCGAAGCCAGTAAATATTCCATCTAACAACTTTAGTCCATCATCGCATCAAAACTTATTCATGGGCGATAATTTTATGAGTGGAAGTGCTGGATCGGTGCCAAAGATAAACAACAATTCGTTCAGTCATGGAGAAGGACTGTTCATGCAACACCAATCACACCTGGTGTCATCGTTGAACGAAGGCTTAGGTTCAATTAGCCCAGATTTGAGGTGAAAAATTTTATTCCAACCAAAGAAATTAAATATTAATGTTTTTTTTCCTCTGATAGAATGAGCTTTGATTCTAGAATATCGGAAGTGAATCAACTGAACAATGATCAACATCAGATGTTGAACAATTCAAACACACCATCAAACAGCTTGTTCGACGGGCATTTGCAGAAATATCCCATATCGCCTATGATGAACAACTCGTCCTATTCACGCGATGATGGAATGAGAAACAACTTCGAACTTTGGAAGATGGAGATGGACAGAAAAGTATGGCTTGCTACTATTGCTAAGTAACAGATTTTAATAAATTTTTATCTTTTTAGGTCGGGATTTCTGAGAAACAACGAGACGACGCATTAGGAACAGTGAAAGTTCTTAGCGACAAGATAGAAAAGATGAAAGTTTACAGTTTTAAGGCAGAAGACTTACGTGGAATGCCGATTCAGAAGCTCAAAACGCTACAGGTGAGAACAACAAGTTATTTTTAGCATGCAACTTGTTACTCACTTCCAATAATTTGTCTTAGATAAAGTTGAGAAGTGATCTGGAGGAAGTGGACAAGACTCTCTACTCGCTGACGGCCACCAAGTGCATGAAATGCGAGGAGAACAACCGCTCAGTAACTTTGGCTCCGTGCAACCACTATGTTTTATGTGAATTGTGCGCTTCAACACAACGTATTTGTCCCTATTGCCAAACGCCCATTGAAAGAACAAATTCGACTTAGATTTCACACTTCGAGTGTGTTCGATATTTTTGATAAACCAGCTGATAATTCCTGTAACTTCAGCAGACTTTCATAAAAGCATAACTATCTGAAGTTGAATAAAACACATTCAACCACTTAATTTTACATTCAACTATGTTTTATGATCTTAAAAGTATTTTCCGTTCCGTCAACGCATTTTTGGTGATACAGTATTCGATTGCAAATAAATTTAAGTTGCAACCAGTTCATAGATAAATTTGATGCTCGGTCTGAACGTGTAAACATTTTCCAAACTACTTACAAGTCAATACAAATTTGAATTCAAAGTCAGTCTTTAAAAAGCTGAGATAATAGGCAGTTTGTGATTTAACGTGTTGTAATGTTGAATGAATATCCATTCTCCAATTTCCAGATAAAAGTTGATCCTAAAACTTACAATTTGAATTTATAAAAGGACATCTGTTGATTATGTTCTTGAATTAGTCACCATACCTTTCGCTTTTATATATCGAATGCAATCGCAGCCCGTTCGTGTCAGATTTCATGTGTGTTTTCTTTCCTAAAGTCTTCAGTGTGAGAAAAATATATTTATTCATAAGGTATTGTTGACAACAGCAAATCAACTTAAATATATATAATAGTTTTATAGGTAGGATAACAAATTATTGTGAGAAGAAATATTAAAGGACAAGCCAGGTTAACTCTGATCAATAAGATAAAATGAGCTAAGGAAACGTTTTTAGGTTTTATTTTTCGCGAGAGAAAAACTTTTAATTTGAGTGACCTGAGATTGCTTTTTGGTCGAAAGAAAGATTGTTTCGATAGCCAGTAGAAAATTTCATTTCCTCTAATAAATGGGCAATACAGATAACGATAACCAACCACCCAATTATTATACCTCGACTATCTATAAAAGAGTTTACATTGCTTTCATTAAAGGAAACAAACAAAACATCCGACAATGTACAGTCAATTGTAAATCTTTGACCATCATTGAGAGCTAATCTTGGCTTTAGATGTTATCCAACTTTACTGAAAATCATTGTCACGGCATGCCGACATCGCGAGAAGTTAATAACAACAAGCTCTAAAAATCTAGTTTAATAATGGACGGTTGTTTTCGCGATATCTGGACATGCAGTAGACAAGTATATGTGGCCTGAAGTTCTAGTGAAGCAGAATTCACGACTTGAAATTATCCCGAAATGGTTGAAGTTTCGATTCAAAGGCATTCTGTGAAAAGACTTAACATTCTTACAGTTCCAAGTGTTGAACAAATATTTTTTTGTCAACTTTTTCATTAGAAATTGCTTAAAATCATTGTTGTTAAAGTTGTTTTTGTGACAGCGTGCTAGAGATCATTTAACTTACAAAATCCAATGAACCATTAATATCATTTGATCCATTATTAATATCACATTCAGCGACTGTCAAAAGATGCTTTGATACAGAAACTTCAACGAGCTTGGACACATTTCGAAGTTTTCAATGGTTTTGAAGATCAAATGCAAACTAAAGATCACTAGCGACATAATTAAAACTGAAAATGAATAAGGTGTTATTAAACAATGCAGCCAAATGATAAAACAAATGAAAATTTAAAAGTTTCGATTCTGAGAAATGTCAAAAGAAACATCAAAAAACAATTCTCAACAATTTACTCAACAACAAAAATTTAAAGAGAGAAAACAAATAGTTTTATTTTTTAGGAAGGCTTTTAAAATTAAATAATGTTGATAATAGGATTTTCAAATTCAGCATAATTCACGTTTCTAATTGAGCAAAGGTGGAATGAGCATTGAGACGGAAAAGAGGGGAGATTGATATTCCATGAATAGTTCAATGAAGCCGATCTTTCAACCAAGGTTTAGCAAACAGCGTTAGATTTCATGGTTCACTCAACTTTTATTTTGTCACTGTCATCTAATCATACACTATGCAATAGATTTAATGTGTAAATGGCTGACACAAAAAAAAACAATAATTGTTTATAAATAAAATGAATAAATATTGTAAACATGTGTTTTCTTTGACATTTTTTCGCTGGATGAAGTTTTTAAATCAGTTGCCAGAAAGATTAAAGATCTGAAAGGTCAGCCCGGACTAATTGTAATAGGTGAACAATCTTTATTTCACAGGCGCTTGAAGACGGAACCTGCCATGCTTTCGAAGTATTAAATTTCCATCACTTTTCTCAACGATTGCAAAAGATTCTCTTAAAATGGCTTTCAACTCTGACTCATCGCAAAAGGACCGGAAGTTTATCAGCTTGATAAAGTTTAAATGGTGTCCGAACTGTCTAATCTTGTCTATGACAATGGCTATGTGGTGTAAATTCAAGTCAATGGCTAGTTCTCGAAGAGCTGGAAAAGAAGTCAAAATGTTCTTCAAGTTTTCCGCGCTTGTTTCGTTCATCGCAGATATGAAAAGCGTTTGAAGATTTGGGAAGTTTTTGAGAAATCGAATCAGATCGTTAGAGCACAAAACGACTTTTGGGTCGCGGTTTATAATCCTGAGGTGCTTAAGTTTCTGCTTCACTTCAAGAAAACCGCGTAGTTTCACAACCAAGCAGTAGCCAGCTGTGATGTTGTCAACAGAAAGCGACTCCAGATTGTGGAATGTTGCAAATTCGACAAGACAATTGATTGCTAAAACCCCTTGGACAGTTACACTCTTCAGATTAGGAATGTTTATTGACAGCTCACGGATGTCGTCGTTTGTAGTGTATTCGTCGATTGTCAGATTGAGTTCTTCGAGCGATGGCAACGGGATTGTGCTGATTGGAGGACAGAACGCGACGGTCCATTTCTTCAGCTTCTTCAAGAGCTTCAAATCTGCAAACTCTTCGTAATTCTTGGGAAACGGAATATCCAGTTCCTCGAGATGAATTCTTGAGCAGATTTGTTGAACTAGTTCGGTAGGACAAGAAGTCTGCTGCTTCGAAAATTCAATCTTCAGCGACTTCAGATTTGGTTGTGACTCAATTATTGCACTGAGGTTAGTTGCATCAGGAATCTTTAGTGTTAGACTTGTGAGATCCAGACAGGCGATGAGCTCTGATGACCTCTCGGCAATGGTTCCAGTGATTGTGATTGAAAGCTTTTTGATTGATGTTTGTCGTGGAATGAAGTTTTGCAAAACTCCGAGATTAATTCCGATCAGTTGAAGTTCGTCCAGGCTTTCTTCGGGAACCTTGAGTAGAGTCTGAGCTATAGAGTCGATGGTCTTTTGTCTAACATCATCGTTCCGCAATCTAAATACCGCAAAATCTCTTGATTCGACTATCTGGCCAAGTCTTTCCCAAAACAGTTCACCGACAGTCGTTGATAAATTGATCTCTATGGTGTCAAGTTCTCTTCTTGAATTTAAAATCGAATAGAATGTTGTTGCTTCTAGTAGCTGAAATTAAATAATCAAATTATAAACAATAAATAAGGAAAGGAAAAACTTACAGTGTCTTCGTTGTTTACAATAATTTTATATTTGAGTAAGTCGCATTTCGCTACTATTTCATAGAACGCCTTGCAGGTGGCTGATAGCGCGAACTTTTCATTCACCAGCTCTGTTATTTCGATTAAAAGCTCGATCGGAAGCGTTGAAATCGTGTGACGATCCATTATGAGCTTGAAGCTGTGTTTCAATGGAACCGAACTGCGATCGTTGCAATCAATGCTGCCGCTTCTTTATCTCCACTATGCATTGACGATCTCCTTTAGAAACGTTTAATATTGACAAGCGACAAAACAAGTAGTTGTTTTGATACAAAACGGGCTGTTTTCAATCGAATCCGTTAGTGGGCGTTGTCGTCGAAAATCTCTCGAAATTTGCCGTTCAGTGGCGTTGGCTGTATTCACACTGAAAATCAATCGCGGAATCGACTCGTGAGCAATGTCATTTCGGTAGTTCTAGCGTAGATAACACAGCACCTTGCTTATTGAGCACCTCGGAGTGGACCTTCATGGAATCGAAACAGTGAAAGTCGTCAGAAATTTGCAAGTGAAAAAATTCTTTCGGGAAGAACAAAAAAAATTATGAGTAATCAAATACCCACGTCTACTCCGATCAAACATAACACTGAGTCGACATCAAGCTATGGCTCTTCGGCATCAAACAACGCCCCTCTGCCATCGCCCGGCATCAAGCTCGCAGCAGGTAAGCACTAGACAACTTTTCGGTTTCTTCATTCCACTCGCTCCACTCGATGATCTCTAATTGAATTAACTTCATCGCTCTTTGCTTTGATTGGGTCTCAGCCAATCTATGATGGTGCTTCACTTGTCCTCTGACCTGCATCAAGTGGATCACGCCCCTGCTGATAACTGAGCTCAATTTTCCGACTCAAAAGTAAATTTTCTTTTTCTTTTTGATTTGTTTTCGATTAAAGAGCTGCCCAGAACGTCTCTCTTAATGCCGAAACTAAACTCTTCTGATAGTCTGATGAGCAATCAATCATCTCCAGGTGACTTTGCATTGATTCTTCTCACCTGTTGTGCTCGAGTACACCCGCAATTGTTTTTTTTTTGTTTTTTATGTGTTATCGGTGGAGCCTTCTGGTGATACAAGCAGCGATTCAGTTTGCAAAATTTGAGCACACTTTCAGCTCGACGTAAAGTCGGAATTAAATATGCATAATTTGACATCCGTTCTCGATCTCAGTTAAAAAACAGATCTCGTGCTTGATTTATCGAAGGTTTCCGCAATCAAATCAGTGGAAGTAATCTCGGCACGTTTAAAATCCCATCAAAAAATCGTAATTAATTGATAAGCAAGAGAGGGCTGACTTTGATTGATAACGCATTTATTGAAATGAAAATAGTTTTCCGTATTGTCGTAGACTTTTCTTTTTGACGTGGTGCATGCCGAACATTATCACCGTTTCCATTTCGCTAGACACAATTTGCGTTAAAGAATTCAGATCGCATTAATTACAAGTGTTCATTGGAAGTGACGCAATCGTCGTCGTTGCTCTACTTTTGGTTTTTCACACTTTTTGGACCGTGTTTGCCGCAGAACAACAATCGAGATAGCAAATTACTCAATAGTAGCATGGCTAGGCGTGTTATAAATGTTAGCAGATAAGATATCGACCCAATAATGCGGCACTGTCGGCTTGGATAATGCGAACTTGATCCTCGTCTAGTCACTGGTAGTCACGTCGAGCCCCGAAGGCCGCCGCACAGCCTATCGTGTAATTAACCCGCAACGGCGAACAATATTTAAACTACTTTTTAATTAGCATTCTGTGTTGGCAGTCGTGTTTATTATTGAACCAGTCACCTTTGTGTCATGAAGCTGAGTAGATGTCAATCTGGAAGATGGAGCGGTGGAAATCAAAATTAGGTGGTGTCGCCAATAAAAAATTAAGATAGCATAGCATGATTGTTGAAGCTTTGTGTAGAAGTTAATGGAAGTGGCGGTCTTTCTTGCTGTGCATTGTTGTTGTACATATTTTTATTCCTCGCTATTTTTCTTATCGATTTTCCACGTTTACTCGGGCTAGCTAATAAACACTAAGCTCTACCCTTTTCTCCATGATCGCAGGCATCTCCGTGTGGAACGAGCACAGTCCGCGGATTGAAAATGCCCTCTCCGATAACAAGGTGATTAAGCGCTGCACGAACTCGCTCAGCACTTTTCTCACGAACGTGGCCTTTTGATTTCGTTTTAGTCGGTGTTTGAGTCGAAGCTGACACGTAAAGAATCCTATAAAGCACAGCGAAAGTCGTATCGGAAGGAAAAGAAGCGCGTTGCCAGTGAACTATTGAACTCGCTTCAAGATCCCGCGGTCATTGTGCTGGCCGATTGGTTGAAAGTGCGCGGAACTCTCAAATCATGGACTAAGATATGGTGCGTTTTGAAGCCTGGGCTTTTACTGTTGTACAAAACGCCAAAGGTGAAAAGCTCGCACTGGATTGGAACAATTTTGCTGACGTCTTGTCAAGTCATCGAGCGACCGAGTAAGAAAGATGGCTTTTGCTTCAAGCTGTTCCATCCAATGGATCAGTCAATTTGGGCACCCCGCGGCCCAGAAAAAGAGTCAATGGGCGCAGTGGTCCAGCCGCTGCCGACTTCGTATCTTATATTTCGAGCTCCATCGCAAGCCGCTGGAAAATGCTGGATGGACGCGCTCGAACTGTCGTTGCGGTGTTCGGCGCTGCTTGTCCGCTCAATTAGCACAAATGTTGCTGACGATGCTCCGAATGAAAGCGGAGCCGCTTCAGGAACAAGCTCACACGAAACTCAGTGGTCCGAGGCAGACTACGAAAAGCATTTCGACGAACATGGTGAGTGACTGGCAATCGATTATCTTCCTCACGGTGAACTTTTGATTTCTAAGCGCTTTGCGAAACAAATTTTTCTTAAGTTTAAATTTTCTTTCGTTTTCCTTGTTTCGTCAATGACATTTAAAAGTTAAAAGCGACACTTTGTTACCATTGCTTATGTTATTTCCGCCGCGAACTGGCCCACCGGTCGGAAAAATCTTTTTCCCAAACTCGCCTTGCCCTTCGCCGACTCCACTTTTTCAACAGCTGTACATGGCACTCTCGCACTTTGAAAAAATGCCAGACAAACTGCCAAAGCTAACACAAGTCAAAAGCAATCTAGTGATCCAACGGAGCAGCTCGTTTTCGAGCCTTGCCAACAAAGGACAATCCCTGCGTTTGATGCGCAGGCAAAGCTACCCGATGGGACGGCCTAACATTCGGATCACGAATGATGACAAGAGTTAGGTGGCTTCCGAAAATTGGATTTGTAGTTTTTTAACTCCTACATTCATCCTCGATTCAGTAGAGCTAAGAACATGTCAAGCTTGGCTTGAATTAGTTTTTGTCGCTTGAGCCATTCATAAATTTAGATTTCAATTGAAACATTTTAAAGTTACGCAATTTTATTCATTTTTCGGGATTCTCAGAACTTCTTAACTCGTAGACACTTAAGTTTTATTTTTAAACGTCTGTCATTTAGTAGAAGTTCATAGAGTACCCTTCGATTTTCGATTCTTTTTCACCTTTTATGACGCATCATTGCCACTAATCTGTAGTACAATCGTTTTGCAACTTTTTCCAACCATTTTCTTTGCTTTTCTCCGCTGTTTCACTAACAAAATTAAGATTTGGACATTGATGATAACGTGAGTCATGTTGAAGGAAGTACTACGTTGATTTCGGCTGGAGAAAGCGACTCAGAGCTGTCAGAGAATGATCAACTCGAACCGGAAGTCGACATTGCAGAGACGCCTTACATTCAACAATTGGAAGACGAGTTCGGTGCCGTAAGTTTTAATGATATTTTTGTTCATTGAATTTGGATTAATTTTTGTCTCAAAACTTATTTCAAACACTTCTTGTCCTTTCCAGGCCGGTGAACAGATTGAAGTTCTCGCTGAAGAAAACAAAAGCTTGATCTGGTTTCTGGTGAAGCAAGTCCGACCCGGCATGGATCTTTCCAAGGTCGTTTTGCCGACGTTCATTCTCGAGCCACGTTCATTC
Source organism: Belgica antarctica (assembly GCA_000775305.1). Taxonomy (NCBI): domain Eukaryota; kingdom Metazoa; phylum Arthropoda; class Insecta; order Diptera; family Chironomidae; genus Belgica; species Belgica antarctica. The sequence goes on along the minus strand of JPYR01000471.1, from coordinate 8,547 downwards.
CTTGACAAACTGTCAGACTCGTTCTACCACGCTGATATAATTTCCGAAGCCGTGCAGCAAGACGATCCGTTCAACAGAATGAAGTCAATCGTCAAATGGTACTTGTCCGGGTTCTACAAAAAGCCGAAAGGCCTGAAGAAGCCATTCAATCCTATTCTAGGAGAAACTTTCCGGTGCTATTGGCAGCATCCAAACTCGAGCAGAACTTACTACATCGCTGAACAAGTCTCTCATCATCCTCCTATCTCTGCCTTCTTCATTTCAAACCGTCAAGACGGATACAGCTTGAACTGCTCGATACTTGCGAAAAGCAAATTCTACGGCAACTCGACGAGCGCGATTTTGGAGGGCATTGCGCAGCTAACACTGTTGCCGCGAGGCGAGAACTACACGCTATCCATGCCATACGCCCACTGCAAGGGCATTTTGATGGGAACGTTGAGCATGGAACTCGGTGGAAAGGTGTCCATCGATTGCGAAAATACCGGATATAAAACGGAGCTCGAATTCAAGTTGAAACCATTGGTTTTCGGCGGCTCGGAGTACACCAATTTGGTGACTGGAAAACTCAGACTTGGCAAGCAGACCATGGCGACCATCAATGGACACTGGGACGGCAGCATGACAATCAAAGACTCGCGAACGGGTGAAGAAAGCGTTTTATTCGCCGCTACACATGACACTCGACAAAAGCGACTCAAACGCTATACAGTGCAGTTGGACGCTCAAGCACCAAATGAATCAGAACGATTGTGGACGCACGTTATTGCAGCAATAAGAAGAGACGATCAAGTCGGTGCAACTGAAGAAAAGACAGCATTAGAAGAAGCGCAGAGAACTGCGACGAAAGAAAGAAAAGCGACTTGCACTGAGTGGGTGCCTTCGCACTTCCAGCAAGACATGGTTACTGGTCAGGTACTTTTAGACCTTTTGAAACTAAGTCAATTTTGAAGTTAAACTATTTTTATCCGTAGTGGCATTACAAATTCGCTGATCTCCGTCCATGGGACATAAGAAACGATGTTCGGCAATACGAGAGCTGCTATCGAATTCAGACTAAAACGAAGCATCAAGCGCCGATCGTCCGAACGTCAAGCATTGTCAGTTCAGAGCCGTTGAGCATACTCAAGACAGAATCTAGAGGCTCGCTTGCTGCACGCCGTGCTCTCAATATGAATCAGAATGTTGGATCAACACCTTCTGACCGACTTGATGGACTCAACTCAGACTCCAGTAACGAAAATGACACGCTGGTGTCTTCAAGGCAAGTACAAAATTAAATTTAGTTTCTTATTTTTTATTAAATTGCAATCTTAACAGGTTAAATGAAGCACTCGACAGAATAAACCGACGTTTGGACGAACAACAGTCAACACTGACGAGCATTCAAAAGCAATTGACACGATCGCTTAACGCAGAATCGAAGCCCCGGTCGACGTTGTGCAATTTGAACGTCGTTTCGATTATCATTCTTACACTTGGCGTAGTTTTTCATGCGATTTTCATGTGGATGCTGGCCCGGAAACAGTCTAATTGAATCTCTCCACGGAACTTTCTCTTTCTTCCCTAATGACAACTAGAATTTTGTTCCCCTACGCTATCTTGCCCTAATCTCTCTTTACTCTCAAGTCAGCACGTTGTGTGTTGAACGTTTTTCTGTTCCAAAATGAAACTTAAAACAATCAAATCGAAGGACAACCTTGAGAAGACTTTTCAGTGTTTGTTGGCCGGGAAGCGTTGGGGCTTCCTTTCCATTTTTATAAAAATAAAAGACGAAATTTATTGATGAAGAGTCATTGTTGAAACTTTAGCGGTAAACGCAATTTTAAACGATAGTTTGTATTTGGTAATCTTGGTATTAAAATAAAGTTGTGCTTTACAGTCGAAATGTTTTGGGGCAAATTTGTCGTTATTTTACAGAAGCGCATGAACAAATTGGGCCGCGAATGAATTTGTTGAGCTGAAACATTAAACAAGAAATCTCAGCGAATCTTTTCCTCATATTTTTTCTTTATCTTTTCTTTCTGAAATATTCTTTCAACGCAGTTTCAATTCCAAAAATGATCAGCTCAATTTTAATTTTCCTGCTTCAATTGGTATTTTCAAATCAAAAGCTTTGCGGAAACTCGGTGGTGGCTTCTGGATTTATTGTCGGTGGTGATCAAATCAAAAGGGGGCAATGGTAGCTTACAAAATTGTGGCTTGACATTGTGAAATTGAAGTTATCAATTTTTAGGCCTTTCATGGCAGCTTTGTTCGACGTTGAAATTAATAAATACTTTTGCGGTGCAACAATAATCTCGACTAGGCATGTAATCACGGCAGCCCATTGCCTTCAACAGAAGTATTGGGACAAGCACATGACTACCAGTGACATTACAGTCCATGTCGGGCGGTACAACATCTCGAAAACGAACGAATCCGGTTCGATTGAGACTGAGATCGATGAAATCACGGTTCATCCTGATTGGGTAACGCACTCTTCGAATTACGACGCTGATCTCGCGATTTTGAGAACCAAAGACGGGATGGACTCAACAATCTTCATTCAAATTGCGTGTTGGCCAGGAATTGAGACAGTCAGTGCGTTTGAAGGATTCGTGGTTGGATGGGGCGTTTCAGAAAGCACCAATTACAGAGTGCCTGAAAATATCGCCAAGCAAACTAGGATCACTTCTGTTTCTAACGAATTCTGTTTTTTGCATCAGCCTGAGCTGGTCACACTATCTTCAAACCGGACCTTTTGTGCGGGCGGCAATGGTAAGTCACGATTTATCAATGATTTGCGAGCTGGTACGAAGTCTTTAGATTTCTAATTTCAAGCATTTCCAGGTCGTGGTCCTTGTCACGGTGACTCCGGAGGCGGGTTTTTCGTCAAGCTAGGGTCGAATTGGTTCCTACGCGGAATAGTTTCTTCGTCTTTATTTGACAACGATGGAAAATGTGATGTCCATCGGTATACAGTTTTCACGAATGTCGTCAAGTTTAGTAAATGGGTGTTGAAAGTCGTTTCTGAGAAAATTGCTAGGCACCGATTTGAATATGCGTTCGAGAGAGATGGCAAGCAGTTCGAAGCGTATTCGTACAGAACAGATTATCACAACTTAAATGGAACTTCCAGCGCTGCGAGTTCGTTGAGTTTTAAAGAAGTTTGATACACTCAAATTTTATTTTAGATTTAAGTTGATGCTGGGATGATGAATGAAAGTACAATACAGTTTGACTAGTTCGTCTTAACTTTGTCTGATGACTTTACTGGCGATGGTTTTCCAGTTGGATCTTTTGTAGGCACCTCAACTGGCATCGTGTCTTCTTCGTTGAGCTTCTTAGCAAGGAAGTAAATTTCAGCCAAGGCGATGACGAGTGCGCAAATGATTCCAAGCAGCAGCCGAAAACCGAAATCAAGGTTTCCGAAGATGAGTTCAAGGCCCAGGAAACCGAAGAAAAAGCCGGAGACAACGGAGAAGATGAATTGTGCAACTGCAATCAGCTGTCGATTGATAAGTTTCACTAAAACGAGAATCGAGATCAGATTAAACTCGGCCGTGGTCACGAGACTTCCACAAAAATAATTTCGCAAGATGCAATGACACTTACACTGGTACGAAATGGTTTCTTCTGGCTCGTACTTTCTTCGTGTGTCTACGTTTTTTGTCATGGAGTTGTAGACTCGCTGTTCCTGGTCTCTCTTAAGTCGTTGGATTCGTTCCTCGAGCACCGGATTGCGTTCGACAACTTCATTTTGTGGCAAAATCAGGCCGGCGCCGTCGATGAGATCGCAGAGGTATGTATCACTGCCAAGACCGGCTTTCAACTGCTTCAACTCGTTCAGCGACAACGATGTGGTCTTATCTCGCTTCGAGATTTCTTTCTGGCTTTCGTGTTTTGGTGGTTGGACATCAAGTTTATTCACTTTTCCGAGCAAATCGAGCTCGCGATCACTGAAGCTGACCCGTTTTTGTGGCTTTTCCTCATCCGCTTTGGCTTTCGTGACGCTTGTAAGGCTCTTATTGCCGACGACAAGCTTTATTTCAGGATTTACGATGAATGATAGTGACATTTTTCCGAGTTTATTGGATGCGTTCAGAGATCACAATCACTGAACGCACTCAAAAAAGTAAACAAACCGAAAACGCGAGTGCCAAAAACTTTAGGCAGTGAAGGTGCCAGTTTGACTTGTGAATAGCATTTAAGCAAGCAGACGCAGCAACTGTGGGCAGCGCTGTAGTAATTAATTCGTCGCGATGAACATGAGCAACGGCTCGACCGAAATTGACACTCAGCAAGAAAATAGTTTCAAAAACCGCTTGCCCAACGAGTGCTGGGCTCATGTCATCTCATTTCTACCTCGACTGTCTCGTCAGTCGCTTGCGCAGCTGTGTGGCTTTCAGGAGCTTGTCGAAGGTGAGTTTTCTTGCGTCATAAATCAATGCATTTCAGATGATGCATTTTTTTTGATCTTTTAGACACGTCGTTGCTCGAAGACAGAAGACTTTACTTTGCTTTGAAGAACGGAAACTTGAGATGGAGCAAAGTGTCAGTTAAAAATATTCAACCCAGACTTCGACATGGCACAGTCAACTTTAATGACCAGCTTATCATTTTTGGAGGCTCCAGTGGCTACAATCCGACTTCGGGAACTTACAACGACGTGTGGAAGTTCGATTTCATCAAAAAATTCCACCGAATGACTATAATCGGTCCGGAAATTCCTTCGCCGAGGGCGAATTTTGGATACCTCAAGGCAGGCGACAAGATCCTGATAGTTGGCGGACGTAGTTCTAACTTTGATCCCTTCCTGGCGCATCAAAACCCGTTTGAAGTATTTATTCTGAATCCAATGCTCGGGTCATGGCAGAAAGTCATCACAAAAGGAGTTGAATCGCAATACAGCAATGGCGCAAGATGTGTGATGTTGTCAACCTCCGAACTGGTCGTTATAACTGGCTTAATTCCCATGATCCACAACTGGGTTCAGAACCAACCAGATGTCAACTATGAACACCTAAGAAGCAGTATGCAGGTCTCAATTTTAAAATTCTCAGACGACAGATTGGAACGCGGAACTTGGCATCGCATTGCTGAATGGACACACAACCGACGAGGCTCGCCAACACCACGAGCCGAGTTTCATCTCGTCCCAATCGGAAACGACAATGTGTTCCTTATAGGTGGCTGCTCTACAAACCAAGTTCACCAGGACTGCTGGATTTTGAGCATCACAAGGAATCCCACGTACAACCTGAAGTGGACACAAGTCTCTGTTGAAAATCCTTTCGTTCCTTCGCTCCCGCTTCACTTGTTTCCGTCGTGCCTCATTAACGACCTGCTTGTGTTCACTGGAGTTCGAACAATAATGAAGAAACCCGGCATTGAGAAGCCACGCGAAGAAGTCAGAAAGCAACCCGTCGAAGTGCCACCTTCAGTTTCACCCGCCATGCCACAGCACGAACGTAGAACACCCATCTTTATTAATCTCGAAAGACCAGTGAACACAATCGGCGCAATGGCCGCTTTCTCAGTCTCGCCACCTCCCGCAGTTCCACAAAAAGTTTTAAAGATCCAAATGTCCCCAGAGCCATCGCCAGAACCTCCGAGACGACTCCAAGATTATCCAATGCGACTCTTCTGTCTAGATCTAAGCGCAATCATCAATGCAAGCGACGAGACACTTCGCGGCAACCCTATGTTGAGCTGGTTGCGAATGCACAACGGTGGTCTCTTCGCCGGCGCGCCGGAGCTTCGAGCTCACGGAACATTTACTAAGTTCGAAAATGGAATCACGCTGATCGGTGGCGTCCGACGAAGCCAAACTGAGGACGATGTTCTCTTTACGCAAGCAACCAATGAGTTTTACATTCTCGATTATGTACAAGACGAAACGTGATAATCAGCCAATAAAACTAACCGTCTATTCGCTTTATTCTCAAACGTTGAAAAAACAGTTTGTTTATTATAGCACAAGTTTATCAGCTAGTTGTGCGATCTCTTCCGAGCCCTCGCAACGTTTTATCAGGTTCTGGGGTAAATGCTCTTCACCCAAATAGGCACCGCTAAGCGCACAGGCCATTGATGCAATCGTGTCTGTGTCGCCACCGAGGGAAATTGTGTACTCAAGCGTGTCTTTGAATGAGTTGGCTGGTCCGTCTTTTGATTGACTGTTCCGTAGAAAGCAATAAATCGCTGTTGGCACTGAGTAAAGCGCATTCACAGAATGTCCAAGGATGTTGATCACTTCTTCATCTGACGGAGGGAACTTTTTGCCGAGAAGGTTTTTCATTTGTAAGAGTTGCTTTGTGAAATGCTTTTCCTCTGGAATTCCGTGCCTAAAAACATTCCAAATCATTGGTTGCGCAATTTATTAACACTTCACTTACTCGTCGGCACCGGTCTCAATTTTCTTGAGGTTTTCCAGCAATTCGTCGAGGAACTTCAAGGGATCAAGGCCTTGTGCAGCGTCCATCTTGAGGCTTTGTTGCACAGCCAGTGCTTGCAGGATCGCACCATTAACTCCGATTGGGTTTGAGTGCGTGACAACTGAAGTTTTTTTCACAAGATCAACGAGAAGGTCTGGTTTGTTGAAGCAGAAAAGCGCAACTGGACTGACTCTCATAGCTGCACCGTTACCGAAGCTTCCGCGTCCGCCGAATTGATACGTTGCCGGAGCCAGAAAGTCTTCAAACTTGCTTTGCTTCAGTTGATGGAAGAGGTCAGTCACGCCAGAGCCGTAACCACGACTGGGCGAAGTGAAATATTCCTTCACGAAGTTGACGGCCAAGTCTTTCTGGTAGTTTTGCGAATTGTAGTTGATCAGACAAGTGGCAACTGATTTTGTCGTCGCCGTGTCGTCGGTGTACTTCAGCCTTGGAACACCCGACTTAGCTGTCTCCACGTTTTTCAAGAAGTTCTTCAAAATTAATCGCTGACCGGCATCGAAAGCTCTGCGAAAAGTGAAAGTTAGAAGAACCTCGAACGAAATTTGTGTGTTCAACTCACTCTCCTTCGAAGATTGCGCCGCAGCAGTCGCCTATCAACACACCAAACAGACTTCCACGGAATTTTGAGTTCATCGTTGAGTGACAGTGGCTTGAAGATTGAATTTTTAGAAAAATTGCTTCGTAACTCGATGCGCGATGTGTAAACAGAGAAAACTTTGAAAAATGTGTTTATTGGGCGATCAGCGGCGGTCTGACTTGTGTCTTTGATGTTTGAACAAAACTGATAAACTATCAGAAATTTCAGCTTCAATCAAATTTCAATGACAATTCGCAGTCGCAGTGACAGTGCAGTCGAGTACTCGAACCAACCAGCGAACCTCTACACAGAAGTTTTGAACATTCTTTCGACGACTGCGAAACAACTGCCGAGAAATCTTTTCGTCGTTCTTCCGCGTCTTAAAGAAATTAATTTCATCTGCCCTGACGTGTCAATTGTTTTGCAGCAACCTTTTGGGTAGTTTTTCGTGTGGTAACAAGTGTCTAAACTCGGACTTTACAGAGACGTTTTCAAAGGAGGCATCAACTTGAAGACGATTGATCTTCGTGGCCACAACTTGGACTCGCTTAGTGGCGGCGTTTTCCGTGGCGCTGAAAAAGTGAAGAATCTGTTTTTGGCAAGCAATCAAATAACTTCAATCAACAAGGGAAAGTTTTCTGGCTTGCAAAATGTTGAACACTTATCGCTGCGCTCAAACAGACTCCGCTATCTGCCATTCGAAGCTTTCAGACACCTGAAGAACTTAAAATTTCTTTTGCTGGGTAGCAACGATCTGTCAATCATACCACGTGATCTTCTCAAATTCAACAAAGCACTCGAGATCTTGGACGTTTCTGGTAACAAAATAAACTCGATCGAGTTCCAAATGCGAAACAACTTCCCGAAGCTGCAGTTATTTGATTTAATCGACAAAATTTGCTTCGACGAAATGTATTCCCGAGAAACGAGCGACAATTACTTTGAACTCGACAGACAAATCCAACATTGCATCGTTGCTCCGACTTCAGAAGCTATCAATCCCAACACAGTTGATAGGGTTTTGAAAGAACAAAAAGTTCTTCAAGACCAGCTGACAGCAATCAGAGCTCATCGGGCAACGGTGGAGCAGCAGCTTTGTGACATTGATTGGCTGACGAAGAGCATCAAAGCACAAGAAGTGGAGTTGGCTAGGAGAGGCAAGCGTAGAATTCATGAGGGTTCGAAGTTCCAGGGCAGACCGATCCAGATGACGCTCTATAATGGATGAAAAATTGTGGTATTGAATAAAGCTGTAATAGTTTTCCGAAGTCGTTTGTGCTTCACTGATTTAACAAGAATAATGTGGAAACTAATGGCACTCAAGTGTCAATAAAAATTTAGTTTCAGTGATTTATCCAATAACAATTCTGTAAAAAAAAATTCATAAAATCAGAATCTGTTCACAAATTTCCTAAAAAGCTTAGTAAATCGGCTTCAAGCAAGTCATCCAAAGTATTATTCATTCCCAATGCTAGGGTAAAGTTTTAAAGGTGGTCAACCTTAAGGATTTTTTTTCGGAAACCGGCTTACGGG
>JPYR01000470.1:42132-59678 GCA_000775305.1 Belgica antarctica | reverse complement strand
GAGGGGAATGGAACTGACGAGGGGAATGGAACTAATAGCTATAAAATGCTTGAATAGATTAGCAGCAAATGCCGAGCTTTTTTTCTTTTTCACTTCTCAAGGTAGCACACAATTCTGAATAAGTAAATTTGTTTGCGGATTTGGGTGCAAACGACAAATTTTGTTTTGTTGTAGAAGGTACAGGTTTCGTGTTAGATTAAGTTTACATTGACTGATTGAGATTCAATTTAAGTTAAATCAGTACATACTGTGTTATATGTGTTATTACCTTCGATCAGAACAAAAATTTCCTAAAACCTTAGTCGAAATATACGAAAGACAATCTGCTAAGTATAAACTAACCTTCCTAATAGAATCCTTCAAACAAATCAACTAAAAGGCTACTTGTTTACAATCATCTGGAATTGAACTCAAAATTTTATTGCTGATCAGAAAATCTTTTATAAAAACTCAATTTTATAATCTGCTTCGTACAATGTTCTGCTTAAAATGGATATTTGTATGTTCGCCCACCCTTTCGTAGCCAGCCCCACGCAATCTTACCTTCTAAATAATTTCACTTTACGAAATAAGCCGCTAAAATATCTTCTGTGTTGTTTTAAAACAAAATTTCGTCGGTTTAAAATCTGTTGATTCAATGGAAACCATTTGAGACAATATTTGGATCGAGGTTTGTTCCGGCGCCTTTCGGAAGGAATTAAATAAACTGTTGGGAAGACGAACACAAAAAGCCATTTTAATTTACCTTTCGCATTTTACGGTTCTTAAGTCTCGCGACTAGTGCTTGAGATTGCCACGGCGAGTAGGATTTGTTGAAGAGGGTCTTAGCGGAGAAGACAAAAAAGGGTTTAATTGTTGGTACTTGTTTGACTGTTACAACAAGATGTTTCCCCAAAGGCGGAGGGGTGGAAAGCGCGCGGTATTAATGATTTACGACAGGTTCTCGAGTCACTAAATGCTTTTGATAAGAGCAAACGAGAATTTAAGGACTTCTTAAAGATTCAACAGCGCCTTAGGATGAAAAACTGCAAAGTTCGAGTCGTTAAGCCATCGCGGACTGCGTTCAGTGTTGAGTAATGGAGATGCCATACATGTTCTCGATGCGGAGTCTCGCTGCGAGCCAAGAAATTTGCTTTCGAGTTACTTTCTTTGGTGGCTTCGAGCCAAAGTCGCTGTGTGCACTGTCAGTGTTTTAAAGAATGGCAATGTTCTAGCAATTCTCAGATTTCTCGTTTTTTGGCGAAAAAGTTTGTATGTCGCTTAACAGAAGGGGGAGGGCAAGTAAAGACAAGTTAAAGCCATTATAAACATTGTTTTCGTCAGCAAAAAAAGAGTTGAGCGCTGGTACTCCAAGATATTTTGAGGGAGACGACATGCAGAGTGCATAAAAACATTTTGTTAAGTCTCGTTCGGTGGAAAAACAAATTTAGTTTTATGTTGTTTCAGGCTGGAAATTGTTTCTCGTTTTCTTTCGCTTTTTCTGCTTTTCGGTAGAAAGCAATAAATTATCTGTTTGTAACTTGCTTTGTAGTTTATATTCCTACAGTTTTGGCGCTGTTTTGTTTAAATCAGTCTTAGAGTGAAATCCCAGATGACTAGTAAGTGCTTGAATGTGATGTTTAGAATTTGTTTCCAGGATTTTAGGTGAAATTATCGTCAGTCACGCTTAAATAATATCGTTTTATGACTTTGCTTTGACTTTAGCAGACATTTTTTACTTATCAAAGTTCTAGTGTACTGGAGTTAAAGTGTGTCTGCACCTAAATTTATATTTAATGAATTTCAGGATTGTAATAGTTTGAGTTTAGAATAAAACTGTTTATACGATTGTTGTGTTCAAGCATTCCTGAAGTGCCACAAAGCACGTACTATCAAAAACTTTGAACATTTTAAAAATAATTTTCCAAGCTAATTCAGCTACTAAATTTTCCTAACGTTCCCTGGGACTTAAAGTGTTCACCCATTTATTTCGGTGGGTCGTGAAGCGTTGCAAAAATTTTATATTGTTGCTTGTATTTTCTTCGCTTCCACAAAAAAAATCGGAACTAAACAAGTAAAGGAAATAAAAAGGACGTTTCTTTTGCGAATTCTTTAATTTCCTTCTTTTTTCCAGTACATGGCTACACATTTCTTTTGTGCTGGCTGTGTGACATGGTGCAGAGAAGGCGAGCGGCAAAAAATTTCGAAGACAAACAACAGTTTAATGCAACAAAAATGTTTTGAGCTGCTTGAAGTGCTTTTTGGAGAATTTATATCGCTTGCCCTTTTCATTTCTTTGTGCGTTTGTGTCTTGTTGTGCAGCTTGACATTTTTATTTCTTCCCAAAAAAGGCGAACAAGAGATATTCCTTCACTTGATGTAATATCGTTGCTTTTTGTGTGTTTTTCTTTCGTCTAGTGAAACATAAAAACGTAATATATTTAAGTCCTTAGATACATTGTATCGTTCAAACGAATTACATTTATCTGTCTTTATCCCACCCGAAACAGAAAAACGGCAGTGAAATAATGACAGAATTTTCAAAAAACCGCTTTCTGACTTCAAACAGTCGCTATATTGTGCAATAAAAAACAGCCAAAATCTCTTCACACGCATACACACATAAAAGCAGTCAAGAAAGTCGAGCCGCTTTTCTTCGCCCGGAGGGTGAAAAGAAGAAAAACGATTTTCCACTAATTCTCAAAGGGATTAAATCACATTTATCTTTCTCTTAGGCTTCTCAGTCGAGTCTCGAAAGGGGCTGGGGACGTGTGTGTGTAAGAGACTGAATTGCCATGAAGGCGGATGATAAGTTGAAGCAATAAAAATCTTATCAGATTAGAAGAAAATTAAATGATATTTTTCTCTCGCCTATCGCATTGCAAATCATTTTTCTCCTTTTTAATGTCATTTCGTTTTGGCTTTTTATTTGGCGATGGCAGTCTCTGCTGTGTCGTCGAAGATGTGCTTCGTCTCGTCCCTGATATCACATCGGATCTCTCGGACGCTGGAGACGAAAATAAAGGCAATTTGCCTCTTCATTCACCAAAAGTGATTTCGGCGAGATCCTTTGAAGCACTTTGCAGGCGCGTCTGCCGGGCCATGAATTTCTATTTGAGATTATAGGGAATAACCGACTCGATCCACCAGACGATTTTACAAACTGCACGCAAAAAATATTAATGAAATCATGAACGGCAAATAAATATGTGCGTTTTTGGTGCTGGTATCAACTGGATTCGGATCGTGTCTGGGAAAAGTCAGAAAAGCAAGAAATATTATCAAAATGTGTCCATCTTGATATGATTGTTGAATTTGGAATTACTTGCTCGTGATTTCGTCTTCTTGTTCGTTTGTTTGTGAAGGAAAAAATATTTGCGGTTTATGATTTGCATACATAATGTTTCATTATTTTTGATGGCATTTGTTGTTTTTTGAAGGGTGAATAGCGGAAAACTGGAAAAGAGTGCAATAAAGGAAGGAAATCATCATGTGGATGATGGAATAGGACTTTAAACGACTTCATTATAGTGGATGTAAGCTGGTTCGGCTTATTTACCAAAGGAATTTTCATTTGAAGACATCAAAATCTATTGTTGTCTCTTGAGTTAAATAATTGTGTGCTTAAAAATGAGTGCATCATAGTGAATTAGAGAAGTGTTTGAGGAAAAATTTTCATAGATTTTATTTGAACTTAAGAAAACTGTTAAAGTTGTTTCAAAAAGGAAAATTGTTTACAAAAAATGAACTAACAATTTAAAAAAACCATTGAACAACAAAACTCATAAACAGGACAATTTTTACGGTTTTTCAAAATGATAAAAATCAAACAAGTTAAGAAAACTGGTAAATTCCATGATCTTTCATGATGATTTAAATTTTCACTTTTCTCTTTAATTTTCTTCGTTTGCAAGCTTGAACGTTCCTGGTTAACCTCAATAACGATGCCTCGTGGATGCCACAACACATTAACATACATTCAGGCTTCTTGTTTCGTTCTCGTGCGTTTTCTGTTTATTTTTTTGTGGGTCTCGTGCAACCATCATAAATGAAAATAGAGCAGTAAAAAATTATGAAGAGTACGTTTTATATTTACATAAATAATAAAATTGTTATTGCGAACAAGCAAGAAGAAGCTGGAGCAAGTGAGATGTGTTGGTTGTGTCTTCACCAGCTCCGGGAAACAGCCACGCGCTAGGCCCATTGAGCTGGAGGGGCACAGCTTTCAGACAGAAGGGGGAAGGCGAAACAGGCATCATGTATGTATGAGATCGTGGGACGTGCGCCGAATAACGACAGTCAAATTAAAATTATGGAGAATGAAAATTACGAATAAGAGAAATTTTTATTTTTAATAATTCAGTTCCTAGTTGTTATTGTTGCTCTATAAACGGTGCTTCTCTTTGTTGATGGCTTTGCTTGTTGTGTGTGATTGAATGACACAATAAAGTAATGTTCATTCAATTTTGATTGCAGTCGTTTAATAGCAAAAAAATAATTTGCGAACGGAAATATGACAGAGACAAGGGCGAAATAAGAGAAAATAATTTTTGGACGCGTTTATTCAGTTGCGATAAACTTGACTGTTGATATGAGTTGGCAGTTTTCAATTCTGTTGATTGTAGAAGCTTGTTGTTCAATCATGCAACGATCAGCGATCATCAACAATCAGATTTTGCCTAATTTGTAGAAATTTTAGATTCTAACGCCTTTCACTTCTAACGAGATCATAACTCGGTTTGCATGTTTTTAATGAAAACTTTACTAAAAACTCTTTTGATTCAGGAAAACTTTTACTGATTCAATTTTCCAAGCCCCTGAACCCACCCAACTTTCAGTAAAAGTAAAACACGCAAAAAGTAAACAAAACATGTTTTGGCTTGTGCTGTAAAAGGCAAAAAAGAAGATTTATTGATTTGAATGGTTGTTTTGCATTTTCCGGCTTTCCGCTTGAACTGAACTTTTTTCCATTTCAATCCACCGACGAAGGTTACACATCGGATTTTTTCTAATTTGCTTAATGGATTTTCTCATTTTTTTTTAAAAAAATTGCTTTATTTTCAACAGCAAACTTTCAATAATTAAATTAAAACATAAATTTTTCTCGCTCAAATTCAGTGATCGGGTCTATCACGACTGTTGCTTGTGTTTCATGTTCGAGAGAAGTAAATCCCATTCGGATTTGCTGGGGTGTAGTTGAGATTTGGCCCGGGAGTGGGGACGGGAAGGTATTTTTATCGGGAAAATTATAGAAAAATGTTTTTGCACGAGCCAAAGGCGGAAAAACAAAGCGAGGGATTTTCGGAATAAATAAGTGAAACTTTCGATAGCGAGAGAAAAAGGATTTTTGATTTATCATTTAATTAATTCAAGAATACGTTTTTCTTTTCCTTGAAAAGGGTCACTGATTTGTAAAGTGAAAGAATTCCGCTTTTCTCTCGCACCAAGAATTCAATTTAAATTTAATTTTCTCAAATTGGTATCTAACTTTTGTTTTTCTCTGTGAAATCGAAAGAAAACGAATGCTGAGTAAAGCAGGAAAACGAGAAAAACAGACAAAATCACGAGATTGAGCGCCTGCTAAGTAAGATTTATAATATTTCTGATCATAAACAAAAGAAATTTTCTTTTCTTTCTTTCATTCATAAATTGAAATTCGAAATGTTTTGTTTCGTTGAATTTGAAAATTTAGTGAACATTTTTGCACATGAACGGAACAAAAGAATTTCTGCAAAACAGAATAATTGCCAAAACCAAAGAAAATTTGATCGACCACAAGTTGAATTTTTCAATTCATGGATGTTTTCTTCAATTTTGCGTTAAATTTTCCACTCTTGCTCTTTTATAAAAACTTAGATTTTCTTGTGAAATCACTTCAAGTCAAAATTTTTCTTCATGTCAAGTCATAAAGTTTTAAAGTTCACAGTGCTTTTGGTGTCACCACCAATAACAGCCACCAATTTGTTCACAAAAGTTGTAAATTTAGCATTCAGAAACAAAAAAATTATTAAACTGCATTTCTCAAAACTGCAAGCGAACGGAAGTTCAACAAACATTTTTTTCACGTTTTACGCTGCCACGCGAAAACTTCTTTTAATAATCCTAACGATGCATCACTTCACATGTTGGAATATTTCACCGCAATACATGTTCAGAACTCAAAGCGAGGATTTTGTTTAGCAAATTCGTAAAAACTGTGTGCAAGTGCAACGGCAGGAAAATTCACATGGAAATTTTACAATATTCACCCCTCGCAGCTATCTTTATTGCGTTTTTATTTATAATTTTCATGGTTTTCACGGCTATTTAAAAGTTGCGATTACACAATCGAGATAGTGCGCGAATCCACTAAAACATAAATCAACATCTCTGCTTTATCAAGCACTTTAAAATCTCTTCGCTTGTTTGAAAAACTACGGGCGCGCGAATAACAATCGGCCTCGTGTGCCAAAAGCAATTTAAAGTTGCGATGTTTTAATTTATTCGCAAAAGGGGAAAACTTCCATGTACATCATATTATTTCTAACGCCGTTTTGTTTTTGCGTCAACAATAATTATGCAACGTCATAAATTTCACCCAACAGTGGTTAAAATTTTTCAATGGCTCTAAACACCCTTCCGCAAAGTTCTACTCCGGCTCGTGCATGTTACGTTTTAGGATTTAATGTCGCTCTGACCGCACAAATTTATGAATTGAATAAATCCGATTAATGTATCTCGCTTCATTAAGCGCTTTGTGGAAGTTTAAACAGTTTTGTGTGAAATTTCTTACTCATTAGAAGCATGTCGATCGGAAGCCATCGGTGTAAAGCATCTAGAACAAGACTCAAATTACACTTTCTTAGCTTGAACATTTGTGTCTTTTTAAACGCTTATTCAATGTCGCTTATTGCTTCGTCTTTGCAAGATTCGAACCGTGAACGTGTTAGTTCGTAGCAGGATCAATCGCTTTTGTTCATCTGTTCTATAGAAACGTCAGTTCAAACCTTACGAAACTCTGATCAATAACAACTCAGCCCAACTTGCACCAGATGACTTCAAACCTGTGACCCAGCTTGAACAGCTCTGATTCCTTTTCAGAAACAACTTTGACAGGTCATTTTAAAATTAAAGCGTGATGTGAAAATTTGTGTTCGAAAGTCTCGCATGGAACAGAGAATAAAAGCGTGTCTGTGTTAAAGGGGCAAGTAGCAGCTCTTTAATCCGATTATTTATGAAACTGCCTTTTCTATCTTCCGTGCCGGGCAAGTCCCTTTCCCTATCTGATACTGCACACACAAAATTCTCTCTAAGTGTAAATTCTCCTGTTTTTTTCAACGGCAGCACATCCAATTGAAGAACATCGTGAGATACGAATGAAATTTATTAAAATTAGCACATTAATTTGTGTGCTTAATTTGAATATTGCCAATCGGGGAGTGGGCAGGCGACTTTAATGAGTCTATCGAAAACCCACCGCTCCCTTTGTCTGTCGCGAAAATTTCCTTTGTATGGAGTTTTATGCAAAATAGACGTTCAGGAAAATTAAAATTATTAAATCGCCTCCGTAACGTGACTGGAAATTTTCTGTGCCGCCCCGTTCTCTGGACGTTATCAAATTAACTTGAATAACCGGGAGGACGAGAGATAATGGTTTTTAATATGAATTTATGACAGACGATGGGCGCAAATATTTTTTTTGCTTCCTTCTACTAAAGAGTGTCTGTGCCGCATATAAAATCATAAATAACATTAAATAATTGCCGTAAATGTTATTTTTTGCTGTGGTTTGCTTGTTAGACTCACACACAATTTAGAAATAGGACGAGTTTGTCAGCTTTGTCATTAAAATTGAGTAATTTTACAAGAAATCACAATCAATAGTGTCAACTTTACTGAAATAAACTTTTTTAACAGTTGTATGAAGACATTTATGTTTGACATCACTGCCTAACAACTGAATGCGTTAAGAATAATAAAAAAGTTTCAATCTCTTCCTACCATAATTGCTCAAAAATGCTTCATTGCCGAAATTGTTTTTAGTTTTTATAGGATTCGAAGTGGCCGTTACGGAGAGAAATAAAAACTATGTTCCCATCTGCAACGACATTCCGAAATATTTTATAATTTTTATGGCGCGTTACTAATTACAAACCGTCGGAATGGTTCGAAAGGGAGACTGGGAAGGGACATTAAATTATCTGCAAACCTAAATCTCAAAATTGTTTCAATTGTTGAGCGTAAAATTGCTTCAATGGTGTTGCGGTGAATCGAGAAATCCGCAACCATGAAAATGTAAATTTCCAAGTCAAAAACTTTACCAAATCTCTCCCTTGACTGTTGTTGCAGGAAGCACTACTGTAAAATCAATATTTTAGTTCTAAAGTGGATGAAAACTTTTTCCCTTCCGTTCAAACTTTAATAAAAAGTGTTTCGACATCAATTTTCTGAACTACATTATGAACTACATCACACAAGATGAAAGCCCTTAACATGAGTTTTACGAGTCGAAATTGTCTAAAAATTACTTCTGACAAATTTCTTGTTCATTTAGGTTGGGGTGGATTGGCAAATAGGTCAGACATGGGTGGACTAAGATTTTGATTCAGCAAATATTTTAAGAGTTGTTTTACGTTTATAAGAAGCTGTAAAGTTGATTGGTTATAAAATTGAGAAGGTTTTAATTAAAAAGATATCGTTGTAGAAAATTATAATTTAATAAACTTTGAACTTTTGAATCAACCAAATATTTGTGACACAACTAACTACGTTCAAAATTCTTCCTAAACACATTTCAAGCCTCCATATTTTTTGCAAGTTGTCTTGTTTTCGGTTTGAAGAATTTTCCGTTTGGTAATTAAGGAATTCGTAACTTTCTCTCCGAGTTCTTCCAAAATACCTTTCTGTGTGTGTTTGTATTTGCATTCCAAAAAGGCCAACACCAGAAAGCGAATTTTTTCCTGCTGCGGGTTGGAATTCTCCGGAACCATTTCATCTTGAACTTTGTAAAAGTTTATTTTTGGGATTTTTCGTAAATGTTTTAGGGCATGCTACGAAAACATTTCGTAAAATTTGAATTTTAATGGGTGAAGCCAGAAACGTTTTTAATTGCAGCAGACCGGAAGCAGACATCATCGTGTTGAATGTTTTAACTTGACTTCCCGGAGTATCTGTTGATTCTGTTTTCCTTTCGTTTTTCTTCACGGCGAAGCGCGGTAAGTTTTCCGTTTTCCTAATTAAATTCTTCGGCATCTGAAGTGAAGCACATTTTTGACTGTGCTATCAGTGCCGTTGGTTCTAATGAAATTAAATGGGATACATTACAGATGAGCAGTTGATGAGTCGATCAAATGGAGTGTGTAAAATGTGTCTTCTTCTTCGTCTTCATGCTTTAATGATTGGAGGATTTTATCAAGCTTTGCGGGGGCGGACGCGAGGGTGAGCGCGAGATTTATATCAAACAGTCTCGTCGTCGCCTTGTCAGCTGTAAAGAGCTTTAAGAACACTAAAGCGAGCACAAAAAGCGTTTGACAAATTGCGAAAATTGATGTCAAATGCATTTCAAGATCGTCTAGAATTTTTCCCATCCGCGTTCCTTTCACGCTTTCTTTTCTCTTCGCTTTAATGGCGTTTATGCACTCGAATAAATATTCGATAAAGAAGAAAATTAAAGAAAATTTTCTCATCAGAATGAGGTGAATTGCAATTTTTTATCTCGAATTCCACCCCCGCTCCGACGCTTTCACGCTTCTTCAAATTATTCTCGGTGATTAAACGCGTAGCAAATCATCTCGCATCCCTTTGAACGCCTCACTGTGCGACAAAAGAATTTCAAATAAGAAATTTTTACTTCATTTGTCGCGCAATTTTTGCAATCGTAAAACTCTCGCAAATAAAGTCGGAGAGTGACGATTTTAGGTTCCCGGAATATTCAACAAATCTTTGTCATTCTTGACGAAGGAGAACGCTTTAAGAATGCCAAACATTGCGCAACACCATTTCCCAGACCCTTCTTTCTTCGTCTTCGCAGATCGTGTAATGCGATGTCAAGTATTTTTATAGGACAACATCGCTTAAGTCATTACAAACTTTGCCTCTATCAATTCGCTCGTAAAAATTCCTTCATAACTCGATAAGGGCAACATTGGAAAATGCTAAGATTCATACTTAGAAACCATCTTGGGCAAGCAAGATATGATGGAAATTTGGTGTCAGTCATGAATTCAAAGTAAGGAACTGAACTAAGTTGACAAACTTAGATCTTTTTAGAGGTTAGAAGTTAAGTTTTTAGGTTATGAATTGATTTTTAAATTTTCTGATGACATAGAAGCAAAGGTTAGGTTTGAATATCATCGAAGAACCCTAGAATGTTACGATTTAAAAAAAAAAACAATTTTGGATCATAATTATGATTGTATCTTAGTTTCAATTTCCTTCTGATTTTCAAAAAATTAGTAAAATTAAGTTTGCAACATTCTTAGACAACATTCACAATGCAACATTCACAATGCGCAATCTTGTACCAGAACGTTCCAATACTTTAAATTTTTTCGAAGAAACTTTGTCAAGGAAAATTTCTCGACACGATAAAATACCTTTCACTTCTTCCCCCACCGACTTTCCGTCACTTCGGCATCCGATGTTATCATTGTACACATATTTTCACTAGGTTAGCAGTGGAATGGAGAATTTTACATCATCTCTCATTCCATCGGAAAAAGATGAAAATTTATAAAAACGATCTGGAAAATGCTTCAGCGCAACAAGTACCGAAATGAAAGTTTTTTCTTGGTGTTTCTTCTTGAGATGTTTTGCCCTTTGTCCTTCTATATTTTTCCTTCTTGTGAATGTAAACGAGGCGGAATGTGTATCGCTATTTGTCCAACGTACCTGACGACCATCTGTTTATCTTTCCAGTGTCACTTAAAGATTCCTTTCCTCTGCTTCGAGGAAACGTTAAACGGAAATACAACCTAATATACAAGTGCCATCGCACAGCTCCGCACGACAGACACGAAATTTCACTTGTTTAACAACTTTTTCTCTCCGTCACATCGACCGGCATTTTAAGAGGATTTTTTATGCTTTGTCGGTAAAGAATTTTATTAAAACTCATAAACAGACATTGAACGCGAGATATTACAAGATAATTTATGTCTCTTTTTGCTCAAACACTAAATAATGTATGTGTGTGGAGCGTTTTTTGCCACTTTTTCTCCGGCAGAAGAATTTTATATGTCTCCAGAGCCCTTTCATGCATTCCATCAGAGAGTTTTAATTAAATATTTAAAATTACATTTTTCTCGCTGATTCCTTTTGAAGACACGTGCATAAGGGTGGATGGTTAAGAACGGCAGAGGGATTGGCAGTGTCTGCGTTTCAAAGCAGCGGATGGAAAATCTGTATTACCTTTGGTTTACTTGAAAATAAATTTAAAGCATGAAACTTTGAAATTAAAAATTGTTAAACTATGCATATGATAATCGAAGGACATTCTTTGGTCAGCCAATGGATATTTTAACAGAACATAATTTGTGTATCTGATTCTGATTATCTCCAAGTAATGCTTGAAATGGTCGAAACTAGTATCTGCATAATTTTTTAAGAAAATTGTAATGTTTTCAAACGAAGAAAGCCAAAAATCACTTTTTGCAAACATCTTTTTCAAAAATCCAAACGTAATATGAGTGTTTTAACTTAGCCTAGCACAAAATTCCGTTGAAAGTTGGTGAAGAAGTGAATTTATTCAAATGTGTTTCAACCTTTTTCTACGTTGGGTATTTTGCACAACCGGCTGTTTCACTACAAAAATTCAAATTTTTCGTTTTTTATGCCATTCAGGAGGCAAACAACCAGGTAAACAATAAAGGAATCTTGCTTAAGTCGCATAATAGTACGTATGTTAATGATTATACTCTCAGATCTAAGATGATGCTTGTGAAAAGGAAAAGGTAAGCGATTTTCGTATCTTTTACCTACCCTGGAATAAAAAGTTGATTCTTCTTCTCGTTTTCTTCTTTGAAAGACGTAACACAATAACATTACCGGTTATCGCTCAAGATTTTTCTCGTCCCATTCACAAATGCGATTATCTTACCTTTCACTTGTTGTCAAGCTTTCACATTTTTGATAAGATCTTCAACAAAATTTTAAGGTTGTTTCTCGCTTTTCGGAGACGAGAAGCGAAAAAGTCGAGTTTGAATATTGTTTGGAGGGTAAGATGTACCGGAAAAGAGTTGTAAAGCCCAGTAAGAAAGTTTTGAGCAAGAAGTTGCTGATGCTGTTGAATGTTTGGAAAGCTTTTGTGGTGCACAATTGATGAATGAAAAAGTTTTCAATATGAAATCTTTCAAAACTTATGTTTAAAGTTAACCTAAAAATTAAACTTGGAAGTGTTTTACAATGATAACAAAAAAAAAATTATTTAGCTGATTTCAACACAAAAAACTTAAAATTGAGACTTTAATGTGAAGACGAAATCATTCTAAAGCGATTTGACTAAAATCGTTTGCTTTTCTCTCGAAAAACTTCCTAACAAACTTTTATTTATGAAATAAATTCTTGAACATTTTTATATTTTTGAACGTTCACCATAAAAAGCAAACTCATTTGAAAGCAAATTCTCAACACTTTAAATCCATTTATCGCCTGCTACACATCGTTCAAAGCTCTCATTCGCAAGGAATGAACTTTAAATCCGAATCCAATTTCGATTTCGCTTTAATCACGGTCGCTCAACTCAAGAAATATTCAGCTATTATCCAACTGGGAGTCTTGCAAGTATTTTTATCCGACTCGTAATCATATAAAAATGGAAATAACGTTTTCGGTATGAGCTGGTATACGACCGATGAAATAACTTTCCTCAAGAATTTTCCCTTTTTCAGCTCCTTTCATTTCCCTATCCTTAAAAATTTACTGCATATGACTTCAACAAATTCCTTGAGAGTGTTTTCTTTAAGCAATTTCTCCTGTTGCTTACAAAAATTACGAACAAACTCACACACACACATCGTTTCTCAACAGGTCGATGAGGGAACGAAGGTAGATAAACTTTTATATCTCTCCGGGAAGGTTTTTTATTTTATTTTTCTCGTCTCAAAAATAATACCGTCAGTTCTCCCTTCTCTCGATTTGATTATTCAAATGTTGTGCTTGAAATTTTATTGCAGTCACTGGCTGTGTTTGAGGCTGAAATCTAAAAGCAACAGTTGTAAAAATATTTTCCTTCTCCAAGCATCACCGACGAAGGGAAACTGTAAGAATGGAAGAAAATTTCATTAGTCTACGGAGAATAATTTTGATTATAATTGGAAGAAGCACGAGTGGAAAATAATAAAACCTTTCCAGCTACCTGTTTGGTTCGTTGAGGTCGTTTGCCTTTCATGAAAATCATTTTTCACCGAATTTGCTTTTCAAAAGCCGTAATTTGCATTAATGGCAGAGTGGACCTTCATCCGTTCGTGAGAAATGCCCAAGAGAGTGAACGAGAAGTGTCCACACCTAAAATTAATAGAAAATGTCACATGATTTGATTTGATGGATCAATTTGCGAAGGAGAAAAGGCTTATGAAGGAAAATTGTCAGCCCTTATCGGCAAGTTTCTAATGCGATTTCGCTCCGTTCGTTTATTTCACAGTTTTCATCCATTTGTGAATCACAAAGAAGAAAGAAGAACTGCCGAAAAAGAAGGAAAATTAATGGTTTTCTGCTATATTAATGACAGTTGAAAGAAAAGTGCCACAATCTTCTGTTATCTCATTTTCATCCGACATTTTTCTCCCATCGAAGTCTTTTTTTTTTGTTGCTGGTGATGTTTGTAAATAGTGTGTTCATCATCTGGTGTTTGGCATGGCTGATTGAGGTGGGAGGGAAAGCAACAATGCACGCACATTTTTCACTGCTTGTTCGCTTGTCAGCATGATTTGATTAGGAAAAATTGCTGGAGATGCAGGTTGGAAGCATCTATATGGTGCTAAACTCGTGGTGATAAAATTCAAATTAGTTTCAAAAATCTCCATTCTCCACAAAATTTTCTTCAAAATTACTCATCAAAGGCTAATCCTTGCATTGAAATCTCGGATCAGCAGGTATTTTCACAATCGAACGAGCAAGTCAAAGTGAAAATGATGGGAAGTGTAATTAATTATGTTTCTTCCTATCCTGGCCGCCTAATTCTCTGCTTTAACTGTTGTTCCGTTCATCTGACAACTTTTTTCTCCGCTCCCTTCGTTTTGTTTCATTCTTCTCTCGAATGCCCATAAGATGATGATGAAGAAATGGGATGAAAATATAATTTAATGTAATTAATTATTTTTTTATGTTGTCGAATAGATTTGCGCTTGTTGAGGGGTGAGATTTTCGTTCGGCTCGTGAACGGCCGACAAAAACAACAGCAAAAAAAGTTCGGAGAAGGAAAATGTGCTGATCCGACCGGATTTGGTTGATGATGTCGGGAAAAAATCATTTTAATTTGCCATTCTTCGCCGTCCCTCAAACTACAGCCATGTTAACAAGATAACCAAGACTGAACCTTCTTCATCCACATTTCTTTTAATTCCCTTTCTGACAGATTTTTATTGACTTATGGAAGAAATTATTCCATTAAATACTTTCATTCTTCTTCTTTTGTTCTGTTGTGTGTTGCCGGAAGACATTCAGCATCGATTCATTAGCAAGAAAACATCACATTATGTCATGACAGTCACTCAGCGCAATGATTAAATGCTTCTGATCGAGAAAATATTTGAATTCATTTTATTAATCAAAAGTTTATCTCCGCTGATAATTCAATTAAACGAGTTTTTGTTTGCAACGAACTTCTGTCGGATCCACATTTTGTGTCAGCAGGGTACGTTTTTAGCTCCAACAATGGAAAGCAGCAACAGTATGATAAAGTCATAAATTATAACATTTCCAGCATGTTTCAACGTCAGAACTTGAAAAGCTAAATAAAAATGGGCGAGATTTGGCAGTGATATCACTTGATGAAAATTTCATTTCATTGTCAGTGGACTCTTGGGCGTGGATAACATTAAAAAAGGTTAGAGATGGAAAAATTACTGTTAATTTAATTGATAATTTAGTCAAGGTTAAAAAATCAACGGTGTAAAACTTTTTTTTAAGGAAAATACTAGAAAATACTTGACGTCAACAAAGTCCTTAACATTGAAGACAGTTACATTGTATTTAACATTAGCGACATATTTTTAAGTCAGCCTTTGAAGAATATGATTTTCTTGTTGACTAAAAACATTTTTAAACAACACTTCAAAAATGCAATTAAAATTCTTTAACAGGAAACCAAAATCACTTTCATTTGCAAGAAAGCCTTTAGCAACAATCACCAGTCACTCATTCCATCCACATCTTAGTGTTCTGCCAGAACAAAAGCCTAACATGCTCCGGGAAAACTAACAAAAAGAAACTTTCTCGAGAATTTTCAAGAGTTTTTCCTTCTTCTTCGTCGTTTAAGGTTTTTTCTTTCCTTACTCACTCGGCATCCAACTGTGCGGCACCATTTCGTTATTATACATTTAATTTCATTTCACTTTTTGGATAATTCTTTATCATACAATTTATCATTTTTGAAGAGAGTAAGATATTATATTAATGTCATTCGCATACACACACTCGAAAAACGCTTCGCTGCTGGATGTTGGAATTCAGTGAAAGAGAACGAAGAAAAGAAAAAGATTTCTCTGCAATTTTCGGTTTTTTTGGATGGATGAAAAATGAATGTAAGTTTAAAAAGACAACTGCAACGTTCGTTAATCAAGAACAAAAGTGTTGCTTTCGCAGACAGCAACAGCAGTGGCATCAGCTAGAACGAAATCTCTTAAGCTGTTTTCCCACCACTTGAAACTAATGCTTGCCGTTACGGTTGCCAAATCCAATGGGGATTATGCCATCTGAAAAATATGGCTCTGCCTCGTATCTAGCATCTAATTTTTGACTTTGAAGCGGACACTCGGTGATTTAGCTGCGAGAAAAGTCGCAAAAATCTCATTGAACTGTAACTTTAAAAGATTAATCTTCTCCGAGCATAAATTCTCCCAGCATTAGGGTGGTGCTGACTGCTGATTCTAGAATTTTTGTCTTTGCTTCTTCCTTCCCGACATTCCCACATTTTCTGTCTATTGATGATATGTGTAATTTAATCAAGCCTTGAAACTAAATGCCTGTGTGCAGAGAAAATTTTCCAAATTTACATTTTCTGGGATGATTTTTCAGCAAAAAATCGAAAAAGGATTGGATGATGAAGAACGTCTGACGTCATTACGCTGAAGAGTTTATAGAAAACTGTATGCAAGCATCCAGTAGCTTTGAAAGTTGAAAATAATTTGAAGCTCATGAAACTTAATCTCTGGAACATCGTGGAAAGTGTAGCAAATGAATTTTAACATCAAGTTACACAAAACTGCAACGTGTAACCTTGTTTTCAATTTCAATTTAAAACTTCTTTGCCACTGAACACTCTAAACAAAACTAGAGTAAAGTTTATCAGAACTACCACACATCAAATGCACTTTTTTGTCCTTCATAGCAGTTTCATCGTTAAAGAAATAATGGCAGTTTTGTTAGTTGTACGAGAAACATATTTCTCAAACTCATCCCCCAGTTGATGCCGTCATAAATGGTAAAACACAGAGCAGCGTACAAGCAACAGCCATGCTTCGGTGCATGCGAAGAATGAAAAATCTTTTATAACCAGCAGATTAAAAGGCGGTTTTGCAAACAAATAAGTCGTGTATAACGGAATTAAATGTAAAGAGAAGCACAGCAATGTATCATTCTCGTGATCCACACATTTTTGGGGTGTTTTTCATTCTTCTTGTTTCTGCATGATGAAGAATCGTGATAACAATGACGATGAGAAACATGACCCTTGCGTTTGGTGGCTTTTTCCTGTACATGGATTCACGTTGCTGGATTCACAACTGAATTTTATTTACTGAAGTGTTGTTAAAACGAATCTAAAATTAGACTTTATGAATCTGAGAAACATTCTCCAGATTAATAAATAATCTAAGTCAATAATGCAAACATTTAAGGCATGTTTAAAGAAAACCCCAAATTAGTAAATGACCTTTAATAAAACTGGCAAAACCCGAATACTTGTTATCAGTTTATACATTTTGAAAACTTTGAACATATTCTAACCAGGGTTCCCAACGAGTCTTTGGGACGGGGACGGAAGACGAGTCGGACGGCCTATTTTTCGAACCCGTTGTCCAACGGGGACGGCACTGGGACGGGTGGTGGAGCAAAATCGGACAACGGGGACGGCACTGGGACGGGTGGTGGAGCAAAATCGGACAACGGGGACGGCACGGGGACGGGTGGTGAAGACGGCCGTCTTTTCCACTAAAATTCCAAGAAAAATTAATACATTTTCGTGGAATTTTTTATGATTTTCCCCGTCAAGATGTGAAAATTTAACAGAAAAATTTAAAAAACCGTCTCAAAAAAATGAAGTGTTGAAGTCGAAGTAAAGAAATACGAAGCTCTGCAGAGACTTAGAGCTGACACACACATTTTTGATTTCTGGAAACTCCAAGCCGCTTCCTTGCCAATCTTGAGCGGGA
>JPYR01000470.1:28486-42004 GCA_000775305.1 Belgica antarctica | reverse complement strand
GTTTGAGACGGGGACGGAAAACGGGGACGGAGACGGGAATGATTTTTCATTTTCAGAAAAAACGGGAACGGAGACGGGGCGGATTTTCCAATTTCTGAAAAGTCGGGAACGGAGACGGGACGGATTTTCCATTTTCGGGAAATTTGAAAGACTGAGACTAGAAAATGTCGCGACTCGTTGGGAACCCTGATTCTAACACTGAAAAAGCTATATGTCAGCTATATGTAGGTATGAAAAATTCATTGAAGATTTGCGAAATATAAATTTTGTTGATAACAAAATCTTACAAATATCAGATGATTTTAGAAATCAATACAAAAACTTATCTTCAAATTAACTTTTCACGAACTTGGTTTTCTTTTGACAGTTTTTAGCTTTAAACTAAATTCCATCGTTTTCTAGTTCAAAATTTCCGTAAAGAATTTAATCAGTTTAAGTTCACCAAACTCGAAGTTGCTGTTGAAAGAAAAGACGAAAATCTCATTTAAAATCGCAGCGCGAGCAATCATCTTAATCTTTAAATTTATTTCGGCATTACTTCTAAAGACACTTTCAACCCATAGAAAAATCGACGTTACGCAAAGATTGTACTCAACCAACTTTCAACTTAATTCTTCGATTTTCTTCTCGTCATTTCGAGATGCACATAACAAAGATTTAATTGAAAGACTACGCAAATAAATTTCAAGAGTTTCAGCTGATCGAGACGATTTGGAGATGAAAACGTTGCAGCCACCCCAAATCTCCCCCTTTTCCATTTTTCTTCGAAAATAAATTCATAGCTTTTTTCCATTTCATTAAAACACAACAAGAAAGAACGAAAGCTTCTACATCAAATTAATAAAAATCAATTGAGAGCATGCAATTACGATTACGATATTGCAGATCCATTTTCAAAATTGGATTTGTCATTAAAAATGCAGCATGAACGAGGGAATTTGCTGCCAGAATGAAAATCACTGTTTTGTTCTTTCCTAGCACAATAAAGCTTCTTCAAGACGAATGAAGGTGCATAAACGAGACTTGAAAATAAACTTTTTGCATGATAAAGTCTTTTGCATTGCATTTATATTTCAACTTGTTGGGAATTTGTTCGATACAGTTGAAAATCGCTAACTTGAAGATACAGTTGAGAATTGAAAGTGAATTAGCTTGAAGGACAAAGTTATTTCTAATTTGACGTGAAAATCATTTTCACCTTCCTGCAATTCACTTCCAAGAAGTTATCTTGTAAAAATCTTTTTCTCCTGCAGCAATTTTCTCTTGTTCTTCAGTTCTTTCTTATTTCTTTCGATTCTTTTTCTTATTGCGCCAATTGTCGTGGAAACTTTATAATTTTTTATTAACAACACAATGCTAGTATTGCTGTTCTTTTTTGCCGCTGTTCTGTTCATCCTGCATCGTTAAACTACCGTAGAGCTTTCACAGCAAAGAAACCAGAACAGTGAGACAGCAAGGGGGAAATCAGATTAGTTAAATAAAAAGTTTCGAAGATTTTTTCTTCGCCTTCGCCCTTCTCGACTGTAGTTGAATCTTCAAAAGAACTTTTCGATTAAAGTAATTTACGCTGCAGTGGATAAGTTGGCTTGCAAATGGGAAGTCTTTCTTGTTGAATCTGTTTTAGTTTTAATTTAAAGTTTTCGGAAAAAAAAATGAAGACGAACACTTTAAAGCCCAGATAAATTAAATTCCGTAGTTTTTAATGATGTTTTCAACAAATATCATGTAATCTGGAGTGACTTGCTTCTTCATATCAAGTTCTTTGTGCAAAATCATTCAAGTCAAAATTCTGCAGCGCCAAATTGAAACAGTGGTTTGACTCCAGACAAAGAAGTTGATGCCAGACTTGACACTTTGATTGAAAGCCATTGTAGTTTTTAATTTTTGCAGGTTCCTGTTGGATCAGAACTTTCTTCAGTCACAGCTAATAACATCGGTGCCATCATGATGTTGATCTTCATTGTGTACTGACATGCTAATGAGTTGTGAGAATAGTCCTGGAGAGTCAAGATGCGTTTGCAACAGCCACTAGAAGTAAGCGTTGGGCACTGAAAGACGATGAATTTAGAAAAATTTCAAGCATTGATCAACAATGCTTGCTCGTTTTTCAACATCGCCAGAACGTTCAACAAATAAAAAGCATGAGTGAACAAGGAAACGCATCCACATTTGTATTTAGTCTTTGAATCATCATCCTTTAAATTTTTGCGCAAAGCTATTAATGTCTGAATTTATGTATAAGCACGAGTTTCAACATAGTTTGCAGTATACATTGATTATCGTAAAGGAAATCTAAAGGAAATCTGCTTCAACACGCATTTGTATTTTTTATTTAATTCGTATCACTGAATAAATTTTACAATATAAGCCGCACAGAAAATACGCTGTTTTCAACATAGTTTATAATGCAAGCAAAAGTATGATGTTCTTTACTTTCTCAACTTCCAAGAATTCCCTTGCAAGAAGTTATAAAAGATTTTATAAAAGTTTCAGCAAAAAGAGTCTCCGTTGTTAACACCAAAAAGCCAGAAATATTTTGTTTACTTTTATTTTCTGTTCACAATTCTAAATTTTAAGTCGCAGATAATTTTTATTCAACATTTTGAAAGCATCGCTTTCACTCTTAGTTCAACTTGACTTACCTTATGATTATTTGAATTCTTCAAAGATGAAGGATGTCGGATGAAAAAGCAATTCATCGATTTGAATTTGCTGCAATCTACAACCATAAGTTCAATTTGAATTCAGAAGAAATGCAGGAGAGAAAAAAATTATGAATCGAAATTTAATTCATTGAATTTTATTTTTGATTCTCAGCATAAAAACTTGCAAAATCATAAATTGGGTAGCAAATCATGTGCTATAATATTTAATTTTTATTATGGTTGGATTGTCTGGTGTTATTTAGTCTGTTTCATGAGATCCTTTTAAAACGAGATGAATTTCAGGCATCTACATAGTTTCTAGAATAACATCTTCTAGGTTACAAAGTTGCTAATAAGACTTTGGCTAAAGTTAGAATTGTCTACAAAAATTACTTTCAAATTGAATTATTTTCTGTGTAAAAAATCTACAAAACTAATTTTGAGTTTGCTATATTGTGTGCTCTATTTGTCGCTTTCTGGTCTCTTAGTATTATTATAAAAATGCCGGTTTTAATTTTTTAAAATTCAAATATCAAAAATTCTTCTGGCTACGCCAAGCGGCCAACAAAAATTTCCTTTTTGTTGTTTAACGTTTTATTTATAGTCTTGTCATCGTAATAAATTGATTGAGATTTTCTCTCCCGGCTGCCGTCTCTTCATCTCAGATTATGATGTCTAATGATTCTGGGCTTGAGTTCCATCATCTGATTATCAGATTCCTTTCTTCATCATTCTTTGAGAGATTCGCTCAAAGACTGAGAAATAAATCTTCTTTGCGAGCTTGGTAATTCGGTGCGATTTTCGTCCAAAGGCGAGTAAAAAAGCTTTTATACGATACACAATCAATCAAAGTCATAAGCAATGGTTCGACTTGCAACATGTAAAGGGCTTTTATCCCTCGCTCTCCATCTCCGATGGCTGAATCGGTGAACAACACTTAAGCGTTTCCTTGCTTATGACATAATTGCCACGCCACCAGCATTTTTTTGTCTTGCTCGTCGTCTTCAGGAACGCTCGACGGATCAATCGAATGGAAACTCATAAATTTCTCTCCCTGGCATCATAAGTTGTGCATGATATGGATTTAAGGTGAATCTCTTTTGAGAAACGTTCAGAAACTAAGGCACTCGAAGTTTACAAAAAAAAGTGAAATGGACATCGACGAGGGGACACAAAAGAAAAAAAGAAAACGGCAGCAGTTTGATTAACGATCTCATAAGGATTCCTTTTTTATGCCATAACAAGGACCGGCATGTTTTGCAACGCTTTATTGACGTCACGAAACTACCGAGAGGCGAGAGAGAAAAAATTGTCACGCAGCATTAAGGACGATGGAAAGCGATGTGTGAAAATTAGTTGCCGCTGATGCATGAAATTGGTTATCAATAATTTTCTTCGGGTCAATTTGGGGACGTTTTTGGCTTTTTGTTTATCCTTTAGTCTTCCACAGTGATTGCGTATGCAACGCGGATCACAATTATTGGAAAATAATGTTGGTTTAATGGTCGGTCGACGAATAGTTTCTCGGTGAATTAAACAATTCAAGTTAACCGAGGCGGAAATGTGTGTACACACGCTAATATGATGGCACATTGGCTGGATTTTTTGCAAGTGGATTATATGAATGTTTTTGATGCAACGACGTTGAATTGGTGAGAATTTTCATGCATGAGAGAATAATTTGAAGATTTTTCAAATGCTTTCAGGGTGGTTTTCATTATATTTTAATTCTTGTTGACTTTTGAAGCCTTCAAAATAAGTTAAAAGCTAAACAAGAAATTTCTTACAAATTTCAAAGACCTTTCTCTAACACTTCCGCCACTCCAAAACTTTTTACTTTGGAAACCTAATCCGTTCACTTTGATCGATGACTTAAGCTAAAGTAAAATTTATTCCGAGAAATTAATAAAGATTAGAAATTTTATTGATTGACATTCGAGTCTTTACGCGCGCGAAAGGTGGATAAGGTAAAAAGACGTGAAAACAAATTTACGACGTTTAAAGCTTTAAAGATAAATTGAAAACATATTTCTGCTAAGCCTATCATCGCACGCCCGCCTCACTGTGTGTCACGACGAACGAGAAAAAATGAAAATTAATGGAAATTCTCTCTGGCTGCCTTCAAAGTCTCATGCCTAAGTGACGACGATAAATTTGCAGGTAATAAAACATCATGTTTTTCCATCGAAGATCTCTAGCTAACAGTCAACTCCGGGAACGTGATGTGGGTGGTGATAGATGCGGTAGGGGAGATTCTCGTAAAAACTCGAGAGAATTCTTGTTACGCTTGCAGTTAAAAAATGTATTAAAAGCTCATTAAAAGAATATTTTTATCAGCTTGTTTTTCCCAGTTTGAAACGTTGGTAAATGTTAACCAGAGTTTGGTGCATGAAAACTTGTCTGTAGAAAGCTTGAATGCTGATTCACTTTAGAATTGAATTGACGAAGTTACTTTTATCGCTTTATCCGACAAGAAAAAATCTTTGGAACTTGTCTGAAATCCTAAAATTCCTCAAAGATTATCATCGAAATACAAAGATTTATAAAAAATTCTGAATCATGCCAAAGCTGTCCCCAACTGACGAACATTTTTTCTCAAGAAAATAGCTTCATTTGTGAAAAAAAAACTTCTTCATCATCAATCTATTGAGTGTGACAAGCAAGCCGAAAAAAAGCGCAACGCTTTCACCAGCTCAAAGGTGTGAACGAATGATTGCGATATCTCAAAGGAAAGGAGAAAACACCTTTTTACTGATTCGACGAGAAGAAAAAACATTTCTGCTGTTGCTGGTGTGCTTCCGGGCACCAAAATGTTGTGTTTTTATATATTTTGTGCGAGAGAACGCTTTGGTGGCGGTGCGATGTTGAAGAAGTGGAAATACCTGGGCAAGCGTCTACTGAGATCTGCACGAGAAATTTATTTTCATTGCCGATAGCTATTCGAACACGACAGCGAAAAAAAAAACAACTTAACACAAAAACTTTTCTTCTCTCAGCTTTTTTGTTGCTGTTGGCACTCGAAAGCTTCCAACGTTTACCGTTGCGATTTCAAGTGCTTTTCGTGTTAAACTAGATAATTCGCCGTCGAGCAATAAACGGGGATTGGAATGTGGAGCAATTGTCGAGGGCATTTCATTGTTTGAAAGTTTTTTATTCGCTTACAATTCTCGGAATGTTGTTCGAAGGTAAACGGAAGAAAATTCAGCGACTCTATTCATCCGGGACAACTTTTTAATAGAACTTTTGCGAAGTTGGTGTTGATGAAATGTTTTAGTTTGTTCAACTAAATCTACTCGAAAAGGCTTAGAATCTGACATAGCTTGTTATTCTGTGCGTTTTTGAGAGATTAAAACAGAGGACAGAACATTTTTCTTAAAGAAACCAAGCTAAACATGTTTATTGATAGAAACAAAATTGCTGGCTGCTTAAGGCCGTACTGATCACCATTAGTGATCACCACTTCAGTGATCTAATTGACTTTTCAACAATTTTCAAGCTAAAACTACCAAAACTAAGAAGAAATAGTCATATCAATGATAAAGTTATCCCTGGATGTAATGATCAGTGGTACATTTACTTGTGTCTCGAGAAATCAGAGCAGTAAATTCCCAAGTTTTAACACCTTTAACTGCAAAAGTGAGACACGTGAAGGCATCCCTCGAAGATATGTGGGTGGATGCAACACAAAGAGAAGCAGGTTATAAATCTCTAAGATGAATCGCCTTTTAAAAAATCGAACACATAAAAGTTTGTGAGAAAGCAGCGTTTAATTTCCCCCCAGGAGATTCTTCCACAGACACTTCTCGGCGCTCCTTTTTTGTTCATCTTGAGAAACGTCTTTGAAAATTTATTGAAATTATCGCACCACTTGCACAACAAACGATTTTTCTTGCTTTTTAAAGAGCTTTGATGCTTACGGGAGGAATTTAAGATGTTTTATGGCTTCGATTGTGTCTGCTGTTTAAGCTGGGGGTGCAGAGATTCGCTTTCTTCTTATCCAGAACGCAGAATTTTCCATTTTCCTTTGACTTCTTTAAAATTGCATCACAAAGAACTCCGACCCTTTCGAATCCATTGGATTTTTTGCACCTCAAAGAATCAAAAATATATGGTAATGCAATACAATACTGAATTGCTCCGTCATTGTTCATCGCTCCGACTTCCATCGCAACGCAAGGAATCAAGTTAAATTCACACGGAAAAGCACTTGTACAGTGACTGAGTGAGATATTCTAGATAAAAGCTTAATCCTTTTGGGATTTTATTAAAACAAAGTGAAAATAATCTTTTGTTCTCTCGTTTCCAGCAAAAAATAGCACGGAATTCAACGATTCTTTCAATCGTATGAAGTGAGAACCCATACATAATGTGTGTGCAGCGTTGGTGGATTTGTACGTCGGGGGGTGATTTAGCTCAAACCTCTTCCGACGGATGTCTGCGATGCGAGGGGATGGAGGTTTTAGCAATTTTTAGGTTAGCATCATCAGACTGAGAGTATGGTTGGCTTCAGTGATCATATATAGTCCCTGTCAGCGCCACTTTAGCGATGAGACCCTGTTAAGAAAGTTTCAAACTGTTTGAGGTTAGTTTTAACGATTTAATCCTTTTTTAATTCAAAAATAAATTTGACCGTTAAATTATTTAAACTTCTACCAAAATTCTTAAAGTCAAGATCTTCATGAAACCAAAAACAAAACAACAGCAATGTAAACAATCTCGACGTGTCAAGTCCAACAATGTGAACAACTTCCAGATAAGAAACAAAAAAACCACAGTTTCCTTCCCCTTGCAGATCCATGAATCCACAGAAGATTTTTTACCGACTTCTTTCCCAATTTATGATTTAGTGCTTCTCATTTGCTTGCTACTGCAGTGTTTTATTGCCTTTTTTGCTTCTCTGGTGTATCCAATTCTTCTAAATCCACCCTTCATCTCAAAAGCACAACGCTGTTGAATATTTCCTTCTGTATGTGAACATCGATAGCGCTAAAGAGTCTCAAGGCTCGCACACATGATTCATGGCTGCTACTCGTGTATCAGCTGTTCAAATCTATATTTCACTCCCACACTCGGAAATTTTTAATATTTTATCCGGTGGAGAAAGACGGAGAACTGTTGCAGACGAGGCTTGAATTTATCGATTAATGTTTGATGAATTTCAATGATTTTGTAGGTGGTTTCGTTACAATTACGACTAAGAAACTTGTTGACAGTTTTGAATAGTGTTGAATGGATTTATTTTGAGCTTGAGTTGTTGGATTTGGAAAAATATTAAAATTGTTTCAAGTTATGCCAAAAAAGTGTCCTAAGATAATGTAATCACCGTCATTTCTGTTCATTCCTTGGACCTGAAAATCAGCTACTAAGTCGTTTCAGTTGCTTAGGAAAATAAAACGTAAAATTGCGTTCGATTTACTGCCACAGCGTTTTTTTTTTGTTTTGTTGACGAATTTGACGTCGGAGACAAGACAGGCAAACGTTTGATAAATCCGGTCTCACTCCACAGCAGTTTTTAAACCTATGCAAAGCGAGTCTAGCGATGATTAATCGTGTGTAAATTTACACAACCAGAAGACAAATGGGCTTTAATTAGACGTGTTTATATACAATTAGGAGCAGAAGAGATTTTTTTGCACTTTGAAATCGTAAATCAAATCGTCAGTCAACAGTTCAGCGGTAAATCAGAAAGGTTTTCTGTTAGGTTTTCTACTAGCTACAAATCAAAGTAAAAAGCAGTGTAAGCTGCGTTACTGCTTTGGCATTAGTTTGGCTGCAAAAACATTCAATTTTTCTTTGACAGTTGTATAATAAATTAACCAGTCAAGATTGGAAAAATTCAAAGGCAGCTTAAGTTAAACGCCGACTTTTAATCACCATTTGCTTCACTTTGCAGCAAACACTTTCCAGT
The DNA here is from genome assembly GCA_000775305.1 of Belgica antarctica. Taxonomy (NCBI): domain Eukaryota; kingdom Metazoa; phylum Arthropoda; class Insecta; order Diptera; family Chironomidae; genus Belgica; species Belgica antarctica. Next base: position 33,451 of record JPYR01000470.1, on the reverse strand, counting down.
CCCAACAGTTTTGCTTTTCATTTAGATTCTGTAATCGTGCTTATTAGCTATGCAGAGTTTGAACCTTTCAAAGGTGCAACCATCCAATTATATACGCAGCCTTCTTTGATTTTTTTCAATTAACAGAAGTATCAAAAACGTTTTGAGGTGAAACTAATAGTATTTTTTGAAATGCTCTACCATCAAATTATGCTTATTAAATTTTATTCTTCACTCATAAAAAATTAATTTCCATAAAGAAAGTCCTTGATAACAAGAACATCAAAGAAAAACCTATAAAACCAACGACAAACCAGTGCTACACCGCAAATGCGTTTCCAGTTGTCGACAAACAAGCTCTCAGTGACTCTTGGGCGATATGCAGATCTCTGTGTGGTGGCAAAGCGACTTTGTCAAATAGTTCAATGCCCGATTTGAAGCTGTTGACAGCAGCACCAACATTTTCAGCCTTGTGAAAACAAGATAGAAAAAATATGAGCTTGAATAACTGTAATAAATTTCTACTTACATCCATTAAGACTGCGCCTTGCTCAAACAAATCTTCCACTTCAGAAAGCAAGTTAATAGAAAGCTGCAACGAAATGTTTCTCTTGCACAGTCGGCACTTGACTTCCTTCAAATTTTGCGGGTAATTGAAGAATCCATCACAGCCGTCAGTCGTACAGCGCAATCTGCACTTGTTGTTCAGTTTGTCAAGCACTGGCCAATTCTCGCGACACGCCCGACACTCGCATTTGAACCAATAGCGAGACGCCAGATTCCGCTGACGTTCCGGCAAACTTTGCTTTGAGAAAATCGGTCCGTAGTTCTCAGCAACAACTTCACCCTTTTGCAGCGGTCGAATTGAGTTAAAAATCAAGTTGGTCGAGTTGAAGAAGCGGGCTACTGACGGATAGCACTCGTGATTGAACATCGCACCGGCTTCGTAGATTCCAACGCCAATATAATTCACGCGCGCTTTTAGGAACATGTGGCCGCTTGAAACAGTCTCGTAGATTTCGTGCGCGTTGAACTGCAATGCTTGAAGGTAGCCAAACAGCAGAACACCAACTTGCATTTCTTTTTCAGTTGGTTCAGCGGATTCAGTTGTGCGACGACCGAAAAACTCGGTCTTCTGCAAACACCGCAGAAGGAACGTCGACATCAAGCACCGCTTGAAGAAATCCTCGTTACTTCGCATCTTCGAGTTCTTGCAGAAAACATCGCTGAGTCGTTTTCCTTCTTCAAGCGCCTTTTCGGGTGTTTTGCACTGCAAAACCAGTTTTAACGCCAGATGACACAGAATCGACATGCCCGAGCCCATTAACAAGTCTAGATATTTGCATTCAAACTTGTGGTAAGTGGAGAGTGCAGTGTCACGGCATTCAACCGAGCAGAACGCGACAGACGCGCAATCGGTGCATCCGATTGGAGCAACAAGTCGTGCGAAGCATTGGTTGCAATGGGTTCCAAAGTTTTTCGGGTACAAGCAGGCACATTTGGCCTTTTCGACAAGCAGAGTTTCCGCAGCGCCGATTTCAGCATCTGCAGTGAAGTATCTGCCAGCACCGGCCGACTCAACAAGTTTCAAACTTGCTGATGTGCACTTTTCGAGCTCTGAAGTGGCTGACGACGACTTGTTCAAGGCTGGAAGTGGCTGGAATCGTGACTGTTGCTTCGGCCCGCCAAGGCTTGCGATTTTTTCTTTGATATCTCGAACTTCAGATTCAAGCAGCTGCTTACGGTGACTGTCGCTGCCTAAGAGCTGATCGTAGAGTTTGATTGAGATTTTACACTTTTTTTCTTCGTTCAGCACTAAAAGTTAGAAGTGTCATGAAACGTGACTTTAGCAAACTGCACATCAACTCACATGCATAAAATTTTGCCAGCTTTGCGTAATATTCGGCATTGTTCTTCGTCGGCAAGCCGTTCTTCACAGCCAATTGCAGATCGTTGAGGCCGTTTGTGCCGTCGTTCATTCTGAAAAACACTTCGGAACGTGTCATGAGTGCTAGACACAGCGTCAATCCATTGTCTACGTCTTTTGTTGCGTCTGCAATTCAAGTTAATACAATTAGGGCTTAGAAATGACTCGATAGCGAACAAACCTTTCATTGGTGCACGCATCACTGCCTGTGACGCCAGAATCAGAACCTTGTCTAATCCGAATGCGCAAGTACCGGCTTCGTGTTGCTTCAGTAGTCGCAACACCTGATCGCGCTTTTGCCACGAAAACAACGCGTCTTTCTTGCGATAAATCTCGGCAACGTGCTCGAGTGTGCCGAGAATGTCCCAAGAGACTGCCGGATCATTAAAAAGGAGCTGCAGTCTCTCTTCGTCGCTTTTCAACTTTCCAAATTGATTTTTCAGCCAATTCTTCCACTCTTCTTCGGTTTTGAAACTGTCGACGATGGTGTAGAAGAAGTTCTTGAAAAACCCGTTCTCGTTAGCTTGCACTGTTCTGCTGCTGCATTCCGATGTGAAGATTTTGTCAATATCAGCGAAATCACTCATTTTCGTTGCTTTACTTTTCCAGCACGTCAGTCGATAGATTTTTGAGCACGTTTCACGACAACAACTGAACGCGAGCTACAGAAAAAATGAAATTTTCACTCGCTCGATGTGAAAACTCAACTCACATGGCTTTTATTCTAAAAATAACTACATCATGCTCACGGTGAGTGCGTGCGTGTGAGTGAAAAGCGAGAAGAAAAGCGGCGTGAAGCAGGCCGCGAGTGAAATTTAATTTAGTGACCGTTATGTTTGTTTGGAGATGGATTTCAAGGGTTTTATGATCATTTTGAGGTTATTTGTTGACAAAATGCATTAGTAGCGAGTGTGGCGGGCTTTCTTGATGGGTTTAGAAACCACTGCTTTGTTTAAAGTTTGAAATTCATGCCAATTAGAAGTGAAAGTTTTAAGTTGAGTATGAAGGATCTGATCAGTGGGGTTTGTACGCTTATTAAGTAACGCCACTTACGAAGTTAAACTACCAAGCTTGTTTGACTTTTGAAACCTTGTTGACATAACCTTGAAACCAAAAAAATCACTTTTAATATTAGTCGTCAGTGCCAAAAGAGTGAGTTACGTCTAAATTTATCTGTACTGAAAATTAATTCTCACTTTTCTTTGAGAACCACACTCATCCTTTAACCTCAAAACTGTTTATAAAATTAGAAATTTCTTCCAAGCAAGAAAACTTCTAGAATAATTTTGAATCCAGCATAAATTTCTGTTAAAAACTTCCAACGCCCCTTCATGACGTCATCTCCACTCTAAACCCTTTTAATTTCCATCGAAAACCTTTCCATCTCACCTTCTGTCTGAAGAACTTTCAAATTTTTGGCTGTCTCGTAACTCCATCCGATGCAATGTTTCGTCGGAAGCGCAAAGGGAAATCTTTTTATTCATAATAAAAGGGAAAAGTCAAGTCGAGAAGGAATTTTAATTAACTTTAACTTTTCCTCTCCGCCGTCGATTAATGAAGCAGAAGTGATGAAGATCCATTTTCTTACTTGTTGAAAATTCATTCACCCGCACGCGATTCGCGCAATTGAGGAAATTTCCTCGTTCTTCTCGCAATTTAGCAATTAAAAATGTCGAATTTCTTTTTCTTACGCTGTTCCGGCGTATTCAGGAGGGTTGGGCGTTGGGTGGAGAGGAATTTTTCGTCATCCCGTGAAGACGAGCGAGAGAAGTGCCTTGTCTCTGAGCTGACGAGGCGAAAGAAAAATTGATCAACATCGTTCTTACGACGAAATAATTTTTCACGGCTTTAAGTGCCGCTTTCTTGCTTTCCGCCATTGCTGCTGTTGCTTCTCTCGTTTCTCTCCGCCAAGGATTTTAATTAATTATTCGAAGCTTGTTTTCGTTTCCACTTTGGTTTTCAATATTTTTTCGTCATGTTTTCGGCGCGAATTGGAGCTCAATTTGATTGATTTACATGGATGAACTTTTTGTGAAGTTGCTGCAATTTCCCCGGTAACCAGTGGTCGTGAGGTTGGCCAACTATTGGTCAATTAACGTATGGTTCAGTCAATTGTTTAATTCTAGCCAATTGAATTAAATGATTTTAACCTAAAGCTTACCTCAAAATAACCAATATTGTTTATGTAAACATCAACATTCTTTAAGTTTTCTAGTCACACAGTAATCACACCAACTCAGTGCCGCTGGGGAAAGCTAACATTCCAAGAAAAATTCTTCTCCAAACTTGGCGCTGTTGAATGTTTCGTAAATTCCGCCAAATCGTTAATCGATTGATAATTACAATCGAGCTGAAATTTTTCTTCTTCGTTCTAAGATTTCGTTTCGTTATTAATTGCAAACTCATTACTTACCCTCGTAAAGCTGAAATGAAGCTGAACGTAAATTGAAACTTATCCATAATGATGATGAACACGACGATGAATTGTACGAAATCGAATGATTCAAGTTTTTTGTGCGCCGTTGTAGTAAAGCAGAAACGCGAAACGAGAGTAAAAAATCTTCTATTCCGGCCTATCATGCGATAACAACTAGAAAGGAATGTAATCATCATTTTTCAATTTAATCAACTTCAACAGCAAAAATATCGACGAAGGATTTGCCGTTGAAAGAGAAACGAAAAAGGGATTTACTACTTGCTTCTCCGTGTCATTCCCCCGTCTCCGAACCGCTTGACAACGGAGAAAAGTGAAATTAGGCTCTACACATCTCTTCGTCGAGCTGTGGGTGGGATGCGAGCGAGAATCCCATGATCCACTCCCATAATTTCTCGAGACAACCATTATCAGTTTTGAGAGACATTATTAAAATGTCATTTTAAAGTAGCTGAAGCATTAATTCAGACGCAACTCACTCCATCAGAGTGCGAGAAAGCGTCACTGCCTGATATGAACACAATATCTACATTAACTATGAATTCCTTTCTTTCGCTCGAGGGCGGCTTTGCTGTTGAGTTACACAATCCTACATTGAACTCTCTCCAATGTTAACCTGTACAAA
>JPYR01000470.1:0-28476 GCA_000775305.1 Belgica antarctica | reverse complement strand
GGACGACTTTTTAGGAAGATGAGAAGATTAGTGTGTTTTGTTTTCAGCTATCAACAACGGTTTCAGTGATAAATTTGTTGAAGTACATTGATATTGTAGATCTATCAATTGGCAGATATGTTCATCAGCTACGCTGGTGGATGCGGGGTTCACGTTTTTGCTGCCAATGTCAATACTTCCCGACCCAGACGACCCAGACGTCAAGAAAATTAGCTGTTAGTTTGATGTTATGACTAGTGATTTTGTCTTAGCAACCTTAAAACAGGAAATTTGATTAAAAATCGACACCGTTTGCGTTTTAAGTAAAGGTTTTGAACCTAATTTTGAACTTTATTTTGAGCTCAACGCCTTTAAAACTAATAAAATGCCTAAAAACATCTAATTTTACTTTAATTCTAGAAAATTGATCAGATAATTTTTAGTGTCATTGTTTCATCTTTCAACTAAGAAATCCCTGCTCAAGTTGATGGCAAGGCTAAACGAGAATAAAATTTCGTGACGAAGTAGAACGAGTGATAAAAAGAAAGCCTGAACTAATACTGTATCATTAATATTTGAAAAGCATCAATTAGAGCCTTGTTAATGGGGATTTGTTTGCTGTTAATGTCACCAATTTGTTAAAGGTTCGTTTTGAAAAACTGTTGGATGTTTTGATTTATTTGAGTAACATTTTTCTACTCAACTTACAACACCCACTCGACATTCACAATGAGCTCTGCTTGTTGTCATTTGCGATACTTCAAATTGCAAAGTTTTTTTCACTGAAACAACAAAGACGCATTGCTGGAGATGCAGTCGTACGGCTTAGAAACTGTGGAAAACTCCCATATTCATTAATTTTATAGAAAAAACTCAGCTTTCATATCAAAAGATATCTTTTTTTATCAATTGCAAGGTGTTTTCAGGTTCTCTATCTTGCATCTTAAAAAGTGTCAATAAAACAAAGACAGTTGAACACGTTTTCAATCTTTCCCAATCAATTTTAAACTTTTTATGCTTCAGACCAAGAACCGCTATACTTAATAGACACCGCATACGCAAAAAACCCGGCAAGTTGGGTATAAAAACCGTAACGGCCGTCAAAATTTTAAATACATGTGGTCAACCCCAAGTTTTGGCACAAGGAAGCAGATTTGGGGATATTTTCGGTCGAAATCAATATTTTTGGTTTTCCGTGATCTCCTCGTCACTGGCATAGCGGAAAACGTAGAATCGTAAAAAACCGCCCCAGACCTGTTCCGTCACTTTTTTCGACACAAGTCGACAAGTGCAGCCGTTAAAATTTTGAGTGTCGATGCGAAAACCGTGTTTTGCAATAGAAAATCGTGTTTTGCAGTACCCAATTAAGCCTATGCAGTGTCTTGTAAGTGTAGTAAGTTCTTGTTCAGACTCGTTTTGTTTCTTTTTAAAATTTCACATTCGAACACTTTATACGAAGAATCGAATTTTAAAACATCCTGTTGAATCACAAACCCGATCAACAATGAAAACATTTGCATTGAAAGTTCAGTGAAAGCATCAACGATTACGAGATTCTATTTCACTACGACTTGAATTAAGGTTCGCTAATTGGAAAATCAAACCAATACAAATCCTTGAAACTCTTCTCCATAATAAAAAGAACTTTCAATGCTTTGTCAGGCAAAAAAGATTCTTATTGAATGCCAAGCGATGAGATTGGAGAAATTCTGATCCTTTCGCTGTAATAAATGTTTCATGAATGGATAAAGGAATAAAAATTTCTCATTCCTTGGTGGAAATGTAAAATGTTAATGGAATTTTATAATTAATCATTAATGCAAACAAATTTAGAAGTGGATGGGACAATCAAAACAAATTTCTGCGTGGGTGCGATTGGGGCCCTTTCGTCGTTGTCGACGTCGCCACTTCGAAGCAATCTCACTCCAGAGTCTTCGAACTGAAAGACAACTCATAAAAAATCATAAACAATGGTTAAAGCGAAAATTGCTTTTCTTTTGTTAATGCGTGGAAAACTCTTCTCATTTCTCAGTTCTGCAATCTCATTTTTGAAAGAAATACAAAAAATTGATAAAATTCTGATGATAAATATCTTACATTTTCAATTTTTTATTCTTATTTCTGGTTCCATATGTTTATTTTCCATTTGCAACAAAAGAAAAGCGAATTTTTCATTATAAGACGAAGAACAAATCTGAAAGGAAAACTTCAGTCATTTCGCGGAAATAAATTTTTTGTGCGAGACTGCCGGATTGTTGACGTGAACGTCCGCCCCGCATTTGTGGCACCCTCAAAACAAACAAGATGACGGGCACGGGCAACAACCGCTATTATTTGTTTTCACAATGAAAGGAAAAAGTTTCCGTTGAAAAATGAATTTGTGTTCGGTTGGTTCTGTTGCCGAGTGCCATACACGTCACGCCACATAATATTTAATTACTTTTGATTAATGATCCAAGTTTGTGTTCTGCCGTCACTCCAAGCAAATAAATGCGATAAAGCCAAAGCTCGCGGAGTGGCAGCAAAAAAAGAAGAAAAATCATAAAACTCATAAAAACCAAGAGATGAGCGAAGGGAAAAAGGAAAAAAAAAGTCGGAAAAAGTTTGATCTCCTTATCAACATAAAATAGGATCAACTGAAATTAAACAAAAGAAAAAAGAGAGATATTTCATGTATCTGGGGAAGGAAGAACGAGAAACGACGATAATCCATAGCGTCAGCAAAAAAGAAGGCAACATTATACGAACATCTTGTTTTAAAGCTGATTATATGATTTCCCCGAAAGTTTCACGTCACTAAACCGACTCATTGAGCTTCAATTTAAATAAAATAAGGAAACAAAGCCTTTCTCGCGCTTCAAATGTTCACATTAAATAGAAATGTTTAAAGTGTTTTAAACTACAAATTAAAACGACAAATTTAGATTGCAACAGAATTCATTAGAAAATGATGTTTTCAACTAACATAAATCAAGTCATCGTTGTAAAGCTTGGAAAGTCAAAACAATTGATCTCAGAATTCAAATGGTTTCGTCTCAGAAACATGAGTGAAAATTCTCTGTTCTTTTAACGAAAAGCAGCACTAACTATTTCACCAAAAGTGTCGCTCAGTCACAGCAGTTTATCGTAATGGACTCATCAGAAAAATTGGATGCAGACGTTGAAATCATCGATGAAGAACCAATGAAAGTCATTGACATTAGCGACGACGAGAAACCAAGCTCAGCAGCTGCAACGACGTCACTACCTCAAATTGTCGGCCCAATCCGTCTACGCAGACGCTTAGCTAAGCGGTCAAAACAAGACGCGGTTCCCTACGTCCCAGCCGTAAATAGCCAACAACGTCCAGGGGTCGCAGCAAGCAGACTGAATTTTTTCTCACGCTTTACGCAGAAACAAAACGTAAATCAAAATCAACTCATTGAAGTCTCTGACGGCGAACCTGATCCTGAAGGGCATGCAGAAACGATTTTGACACCGGTTTCGACACAACTTGGACTGATTCATTTGGCACGCCGTCCGTCCACAGTTCAAGTTCATTATTCCACAGTCAATACCAGACTTGAGACAAATCCAAGAGTTCCAGCAGCTACTAGTGCACTTGTAGTACATGGAGCTGTTCATCAACCTATCAATCAGCAATCTTCCACTGCAGCAGCCCTTCCAATAACTTCCGTTCTTCATCAAACTGCGTTGAACCAACCAAAAACAATCGCACAACAAGTAGCACCTAAAATTGCACCGACACTTACAGTTAGATCAAATCAAGAAGCAATCAACATCACTTGCCCCGTTTGTCTTGAGTCAGTGATTGGAAAATGTCCCGTTGTCACGCAATGTGGTCACATTTTTTGTGACGCTTGCATCAAATTAATCTTGCAGACGCAAAAGCAGTGCCCAATGTGCCGCAAGAAGCTGGGCAAGAATTCGTTTTGTAAAACTTATCCAAACACTGACTAGCAACTGTGAATCTAAGAAAGCCAGTTTTGTCAAAAATTTCCTGTAAGCTGCATCTAAAAATATATTTTCTCAAAACTTAGCAAACTTTAATAAAGCTTTTTCTGTCTCAAAATTTGTATTTTTGATTCCGGAATAATTAAAACACCTGAAAATTGTTGAAAAATGCATAAATTGACTAAAACTTTAACGAAACTATTATAAATGCAAATTTAATGGGGATGTTTTCGAAGTTTTGTCAACGAATTTTTATGCACAAGCTTTCACGCTATTCCAGTTGTCCGCCATTCATTCACAGCGCCCTGGTCTCTGAGTGTAAATAAGTCTCATCGTAATTCTCGTCAGGCCGGTGATTTTCCCATGCCGACGATTGCGACAATAGCATCACGAGAATACGAAATTAAACTGCTGTTGATATTTCATCGTTCTATTTAATCAACTATCGCTGCATTTAATTTTCAAGTTTGCTGAATAATTGAGCGCCGTAATGAGCGATGAATGTCCCGAGAGATTTTCGCCCCGTCGAGTTACAATAAGCTGTTTATGAAGGAAAAACTTTTCCCTGAGTTTCTATTTGTCTTTTGGAGCTGTAATCGTTCCACGTAAACCCGCCCTTTGTGACAAGCCGAAACTTGCTGATGAAACTTCTAGGATCCCAACGGGTTGATCAGCGATTCCAGAAGTTTTGCTGTTCAAGAGCGCAAAATGCATGTCGATCCCGTGAGTGTAAATACATCGCACATCGTTAAACAGTTCAGTTGCACACTTTTGTTAGAGTTTCAACTGCATTTATTTAGTTTTAGCCGCAAAGGGACTCAAACGAGTGTGAAATTTTGTTTTTTTGAATTTCATAACGAAATTTTGTCGCATTAAAGAGAGATTAGAAGAAGTGAAAGTGAATTTTTGATAAGAAAAATTATTTTCGCATGATCAGGAATGAATTTAGTGCTGTTTAAAAATATTCTGTGGTATAAAATTGTGGTGTGTGAGGCGGTGTTGTTATCATAAAAGAAGAAAATGTTCGAATTTCATTGTGTTTGGTGCAACAATCTCATGCGAACAAACGTAAGTGTGCGCTTTGGCCAATCGATAATCATCAAACTAGTAGCCGAAATAGCTCAGTTGGGAGAGCGTTAGACTGAAGATCTAAATGTCCCCGGTTCAATCCCGGGTTTCGGCATTTATTTTAACTTTTTATTGTAAACATATTGTAAGTTTAACGTAAAGGTCTAACATAAACTTGGTAAAGTTTTGTCTTTGTTTGATCATTTCCTCTGTTTCAATCGAGATTTCAGCCAAAGTTTCCGCCAATAACATCATATCGTCGTAACCCGAAGACTTGATAACCTGGTGATAACAGTCACTTTGCTTCGACGTTGTTTTCCACGGTGCCATTTGAAAATGCTGTTCCAAAATTGAACGGCGACTGAACCTTTGTTCAATTAAAATGGTCGAGCAATCAATTTTTGACATGTCTAAGTGTTTTGAACATGTTTTAGTTTTGATTGTTTCCATTCCCGAGAAGTTTGTAACTTTTAAATATTCCAAAATGCAAAACTTTACTTCCAATTCTTCATCTGTAATGTCTTCATCTATGATGTCTTCATCTGAGATGTCTTCATCTTCAGGTTTATCTCCAATTGCTTCGATTTCATTTTCTATACTGGAAACAGCTTCATTCTGACAACTCAGGCTATCAAAACTAGCAGAGAACATCTTTTCAGACAGGCAAAGTTCTTCAGCCATGTCAGTTTTAAAATCGATCGGTGACAAAGCTCCCAAAAGTGCTTTGGTGCGACGAATCTTTGTCATGTCTTCGTCGAGTTTATAAACTAACTTTAGAATGTACAGGTCAGCAGTGGCGAATTCTTTCAATTTGTTGACGATACAGTTGACGTGGTTGGAGTAATATTGATCGTCGGAATAAAGCTCCTTAAAATATTCGTATTTGTTATCACGAAACTTATCAAGAACTGGTTTGCAATCGTTTTCATCGTATTTGTATTTTTCTGGCAACACGTTTCTTAAGTTATCGGTGTAAACCATGTTTTCAATCACGAAACCCAGCGCACACTTATAAAGAACTGTATCTTTGGTGATTGGTACAACGGCTGGAATAGAAGACGATTTTGTTAGCGCCAAAACAGCAAGGATCAGAAGAACACTGAAAGGAAAAAAATTATTAAGATTTGTTTTTCAATTTTAACTTAAAATCCTACCGGAACATATTCGCAGCCAATTCGTGTCAAGTGCGGAAGAGAACTGAGAGTTGTTTTTGAAGACCGTTATCAACATGTTTGGTCACTAAGGTCAAAATATTGTTTTTTTCGCAAACATTTTTATTCAGTATTTAAATAAACAGTTCAACTCTGGGGTGAATACAATAAAATTCATATTAAAAACAATAAATCTTATGCAAATTAACAAGCTAAAAGCTTTTCATAAAGACCTACCATGAAGTTAACAAATAGTTTTCTTTCCTTGATCTTGTCTTCTTCGTTGATCTTTTTTTCGCCCAGCGCCCACACCTTGAAGATCATCTCGGCGTATCTTTCAGATTTTATGGTTTTATGATAGCAAGCACCTTGTTTCGATGTGTAAGACTTTAGTCCGTGCTGAAATTGAGTTTTTAGACCGGAAAGCTGGATAAATTCTTGTTGAAGCCAGTAAGATGCACATTCAATGTTTTTGACGTCAATATTCTTGGAGTTTGTAGTGATGTTATAACTGGCAATTCCCTCAAAGTTTTCAGCAACCAATTTGTTTTTACGACAATAAGCTTCTTCCAAGTCTTCGATGGCGTCATCATCTTCAATAGTCTCGGAAATTGGTTCATCAGATTCTGTTGACGCGTATAAACTGTCGAACCACTCGGAAAATATCTTTTCAGGCAAGCAAAGTTCTTCTGCCATCGTCAACTTGTGTTCAATGTAAGGTGGAACTTCCCAAGTCGCTTTTTTGCGACGTAGTTCTGTCATTTCCACGTCTTGTTCATACACATGCATCAAAATGTACAAGTCACCGACGTCAAATTTTCTAATCTTTTCAGTTATACAATTGACGGCACTTTCGTTATAATTATCGGTGGTGTAAAGAACCTTCAGACTTTCGTACTGTTTTTCAAGAAAACTTTCAAGCACTTGTTCGCATTGCTGTCCGTCATAGTCCAAGTCATCTGGAATAACTTTTTTGAAATCTTCATTCATTTCTAAGTTGATATTCACGTAGCCTAAAGTACAGTTGTACAGCTCTGTGTCTTTTTGAGCAACTGCACTGGATAATATTATGAACAAAATTGTAACAAGAAGAAAGCTAAAAAAAATTTTGTTAGAAATTAGGTATACAAAATAAATAATAATTGTCACCAATTCATAATTGCAGCCGGTTTCTTCAAATTTTGGGAAGAGACTGAGAGATTTTTTTGTCTCTCCGTGATTAAACTATTTTTTAAACAAGAAATGTTATCAAAAGTATTTTTTTTTTGAGAGAAAGCTTTTAAAAAAAATTCAGAAAACAAACAAAAAAACTTTCTTTAGACACGGAATTTATTAAGAATTCCAAAATTTTTTAAGTGTCACAGGTCATAATTTTGCTGTAAATATGTTTCATGTGTTCAATGAACACTTTACGTTCATGAATCTTGTCTTCTTTGTCAATTTTTATCTCTCCAAGTGCCCCAGCCTTGAAAATCATATCGGCGTATCCGGAACTTTCAATCACTTTGCCAATGCAAGTCTTCTGCTTGCCAGTGTAAGTTTCAAATCCATTCAGAATTTGATGTTACAGTCCAACTATCAGCTCTAAATTGATGTATAGCCAGTACGGTTTGCAGTCAATGTTTGCAACGTCGATATTTTTAGGGTACAGTTCAACTCTCAATAATTTTAATCGACTTCCATGTAAAGGCTGCTGTCAACATTTCATCAGCCAGTGTCATTACTTCTGTTTGACAAACGTAAATTGATCAATAGTTAAAGCCTTTTGACGGAATTGTTCTGTGCTGGAAATGCATACATTGGTTAATGCGCACACCAACAACACAGCAAAATTCCCCATGATTTCAATAAAGCGCGTTAATTCAATTAAGTGAAAATCAGTTCGACAATAAACTTTACCATTACCACAAACAAATTAAAAGGTGAATTGATAAATAATTCCCTTTCGTCAGTGGAAACAGCTTGCCTTAATGCGATCTGAATTTCGATGCAATGCACGGATGTTTTGAACTCAGTGTTTGTTGGGAATTTAATTGTGATCCGTTTATCAATCGCACATGAAAGTTATCGTTCATTTAGAAGCTTTAAAAGCAAGGTGAACAAAGTAAGGTTAAAGTAGAAAACCAACAGAAAAGTCCTTTCTAGACATTTTTAGTAAGACAAACATGTCATTTTAAGCAATGGTAGCTAATGGAGCTATCATTGAATGAAACGACTGTAGCCCCACTAATAACTGAAAGTAATCATATTAACGATTATTTTCATATTTTCGAGTTAATCCAGTCACGTGAGAGAAAGAAAGCTGCGAGCTTAAGACTGTTAAGAGGGTAAGAATTGTAATATCTTTTGATGAGATTTCTTTCGACAACACGATGGGGCTTTATGAACAGCAAACACACAACAAAAAGTAGTTAATATGCCTTTATAAAAGGAGTCGTAAGTGAAAGCAGGCATTTAATAATCATTTGACATTGTCATTCATTGTTGTTGACATCACTTTTTTTTTGTTTGGTTCATCACGAGTTGCCGGAAACTTTTCCTTCTCCCGTGAAGCAGAGAAAATATTTTAATAACATCTTTACTTGCTGATGACACAAAAGAAAAATCAAAAAGATGTTTATCCTCTTGGATTATCATGTCGTTTGTTGATTGCATGCAGTGTGAATCTCTCGTGTCTTCTTTTCCTCCCACTTCCGCGTGTGTGTCGACGGAGACTTACGAAAAACTGTCACATAGAGCAAATAAATGATGTTTTTATTAAAGATTAGATGCGATTATTATCGGTGCTTCAAATGGCAACGATTCTGTTACAACGATGAGACGTTTGTTTGGTTTGATCACAGACAGTAAAACAAAGAATGTCAAGTTTGATTGAGGTTGAACCGGCTTCATTTAAGGTGAAAGTTAAAAATTATTCTTGCTTAACCTTATGTGTTAAGCAAATTCTAGAAGTCTCTAGAAGCAACGAGAGATTTTTTGCGTTCTAAACATTTTATAAAGCAGCAATCAGTTTGCTGAAAGAACAAAGTTTAAAACTGCAAAATGGTCTAGGTTAGAATCATCTTATCATCATCTAAGACTAGAATTCGAAAGTTAAAATAATTTTTGTTTGAGATATAAAAGTTACGTTTCCCAAACTCAAATTTGTATTTGTTTCCATGACCTAACCAAAATACACACCCTTTTCCATTTTTCAGTCAAAACTTATTTCGAAAATCTACAGCAAATCAACATTCGTAAGTGTCAATCGCTTGTTCTGTGTGTATTAATTAAAACGTCTAATTTGCATCGAATCGTAATCAGCAAATCCCATTTCAAGGCAGGCGAGATTAGAACGCGGAGAAGCTTCCTAGAGCCATCATCGCACATTCACGTTTAAGTATATTACTCGAAGTTTTCCTAAGGGATTTACTTTTATTCGTTCCCCGCACGCGCGTGCCTTCTTTCCTACGGCAAATCTCACTTGATGAATATAATAAATAATGTTTTACGTGTGCTTTGCCATTATTATGCGTGATTAAATGAAAACAATTAAACGAAAGTGAGTATGCGAGGCAGAAGAAACTTTTTCCCTGTTAAACTATTATTCACGCGCGATGGGTGTCATAAGTTTCACCGAAAAAGAGCTTTTCTAATATTGAATGAAGGGATTATGAGTGGATTTTAGTCTCACTCTGCCTTTGCTGCCGCCTCGAGCTGTTATTTCAGCTAAGTTAAAAAGTAAATTATCAGGAAATAATTGGGATTAAACATTTACGTTTTGCAGGGGCTTTGTGTGAAGGGATGAAAGTTTCAGAAGTGGCGGAAAGTTTTAAGCTAACCTCAAAATAATTACTTGGTTGACTATCATTAATTTATTTTGTGCAATTTGTTAAACATTTTGAAGCAACACAAGTTAGATTACAAGTAAATCATGCTTTTAGTTATTCTGCATATTAAGCGAGGGCACTTTCGACCAGGTCTTTGGTTGAAACGCACTCCATGCCTTGAGTGTACAATGCCTTCATGAACTCTGTGAACATTTTGCGTTCCATCTTGTCTTCTCCTATGAGCTCAAATCTTGAAAATCATTGGACAAAGAGCTGTCATTTCCATAAAGTTCATACAACTTTGAGAGAAGTACCACGTAGCTGTCGAGTTTAGTGCAAAGTTAATTTTGTATTCGTTGATGCCGCTGAAGTTTCTCACAACTAAACTTGTCTTTATGCAATAAGCCTGAACGCACATATCCTTTCTTGTTGAAAACTAGAACTGCTGCGAATATTTAAAAATAAACATTATGCAACAAGTCTGTATACGTTTATGTTTGCTCAGTTCACAGTCGTGAATTTGAAGAAAACTGCATTTTTAGACGTTCATAAATTTTTTTCTTATTGAAACATACAAATCGACGCTTATCTGCTAGTAAATCCAACCGAGGCACAAATCGTTCGTTCAGACTCCGCAGAAACCTATAAAGTGCGGGAAATCTGGAAATTCCTTCTCGGCTTCAAAAGCCACCATTGTTTCTAAATACTTTCATTGATCCCAAAAAATTCAGAGCGAAGCAGAGGTGGAAAAAGTTTTTCCTTAAACTTTTCTCTGCAGAAAGGTGAAATATTAATGAATGCGAGAGTGTACGGAGATAAAGAGATGAAACCACAGTAATATAATAATTAAATCAAAGTTATGGGAAATTATTCCTCTCCCGCCAACTGTAAACTCATTGGCGGCGGTGCTTCATCAAGTGGAAAGCGAGATGCGCTTTCATTGTTCTTAAGGTTCGCCATCGTTCAGCACACGACGTTGCAGCTTTATCTCCTTTGTGATTGTTGGTAAAGGATTTAAGCATTCTGTTGAATAAATTAAAAAAGCAGCTTAAGCACAAAACGATGCACAAATAAATTCATTGCTCGTAAAGTAATTAGTTTTGATCCAATTTAATGCCACTTTGTTTCAGTTGAAAGAAATTTTCATTGGATTTCGGTTTCGCGAAGTCTTCCTCGAGGATTTTCTCCTTCTCAAAAACTTTATCCTCGAGCTGAAGTGAATCCAAAGGAACTCTCACAAGTTTTAAAATCATTTGAAAAAGACTGCGGAAGCTTGAAAAACTTTTCATCTTCGGAAAAAAATTAATAAGAACCAGAGAACGTAACTTGCTAAGTGCTAGCGACAAACGATCCCACTCCGTCACAAAAATGGAAACAACCCGCAATCTACCGAGAATTCAGAACGATGATGACGAAGGTCTCGAATGTACGCTCGCTTGCAAGCCAGGTAGGAGAGATGATAATAAACGGATTAGAGACAGACAATCAAAAACCTGAATGGAGATGCTGAAATAAAATGTTATGGTGAAGTGTGGAACGATGTAGGTTAGAGTTGAGTATCGTCATCCATTTCACTTCCCTTTTCCCCTTCAGCTCTCGATGAGCCGTTTGCGTCTACCGAAGGCTGCCGTAAGATTAAAAGCAAAACACAAGAAAGCGATAAGAAATTGGATAAAGTTGAGCATTTTATCTCTCTTGTGGCTTTGTGTTACGCATACCCCGGTTGTAAACGAAAGGAAAGCATTGTGGAATGAAAAGGCTTTTGATTCGATAAAGATTTTGAGGCAGTGAAGGTAACGGGAGTGTTTGTAAGTTAGGTTAGAATTGGAATTTTAGGGAATTCGAGGTTATAAAAAGTTGGATTATTAAATTTTTAGGACTTTCTAATGTAAAAACTGGCAACTAGTGACAAAAGTGATAATAAATAACAAAAGTTTTTTGAAAAACGTTTAAAAGTTTAGCAACCAATTTCAACTTTTTTAACCAAACTGAAAATTCTCCTTTGATAATAAACATTCCTTATAATTCCGCCTAGCAGCCAGGTCAACAAACTTGTTGACTTAATTTTTGGATCCAACCCAGACTTTTATTCAAAGAAAACCCTTTTCACACCGACATGCTTTAAAAGTAATGCCTCTCAAACCCATAAAAGATACATAAATTACAAAATAATCTCTGTTCGGATAATTATGATGTTTTAATATTAAATTCCGGACTGTCTTCTCCGTTTGTCGTTGGTATTCAATGATGAGAGTTATCTCTAGCGACAACCAAACCGTAAAATTCTTGTGCCTTTGACGGGCGAACACAATCAAATTTTACTACCGACGGGAGAAATTGCTTCACTAAAAGGTAGAAAAATTGCCACGAGATGAAAATAATTCGTTAATGAACGCTCGTTCAGCGGCCATAAACATCAAACATATTTTACTCTTGGCTTTCGCCTCCACCTTCATTCCTATCCACCAGCGCAACCAATTAATCGGCAACCAAGAATTTCACTCAGCACACTCGATAAATTTCTGGGAGAATTTTTGCAGGCACTTGACGAGTGGAAGGGAGAAAGAGAAAATTAATTAATTTACGAGACTTTTATGCGGCCGATAAATCTCAGGGTGAAGTTATCGCCATCGATGGAAGTCGTTAGGTTATTTTCTTCCAGCTACTTATGGGTACAGTGGCACTACAGCCTCGCGTGATTTTAATGGAAATTTTACCTTGCTTGCTAAGGTAATTAGACTAACAAGTGTCAGTGCACTGTTTTGGCTGAAATCAAGATTCAAAGTGTTGCAAACACACAAAATTTCATGTCGAACAATGTCGCCGGATTTCCTCTGTATGACAACTAAATTTCACTGCTAATTGATTAAGTTTTGCGTGTGTTTTAGAACTTTGTGCGAACGTATTAATACATTTAAAGCTTATCGCATTACGTTGAAGTGTTGTCATGTATGCCACTGTGTGTTTCAAACCTGAACGAACGCTGAATATGTAGAAATATGTCGGGTGATGTTTTTCTCAGTTGTGAATATTTTTCGACTCGCATGACACGCGGTTTTCTGTGATAACGTCAGAGATTTTGTTGTTTTCTGCAAATTATACCGGTCTGGCACGACATGGCTGGCGAAATATGTTTTCGTGTTGCTAACGAGTCTGAACATGACACAGTGCGGCAATTTTTACGGCGAAACTTCTTCCCCGAAGAGCCCATCAACAATGCATATCCGATCACAGATGACAGCATGGAAGAAGACTTCATCCTGTCACTGCTTCCTGACGGCAACATAATCTTTGCAATCGACACGTCGAACAATGATATTGCTGGCCTTGCGATGGTCGGCGAAATTACACCGCAATATTCTCAAGAATCGTGGGATGAGTCGGAAACGACCAGCCACCAGAAGTGGCGAGATGTTTTAAAATTCATGTCACACATCGAATCGAAATCGAATGTTTGCCAACGCTTTGGAGTGACAGCAGCATTACATCTGCATGGCGTGGCAGTTGAAAAGTCGTATCGAGGTCAAGCCATCGGCAAAAAGCTGTTTCAAGAGTGCTTCAACATTGCCACCCGTCGCAACTATCAAATCGTCAGCGCCGACTGTTCGAGCGTTTATTCAGCCCTTATCGCGCAATCTGTCGGCATGAAGTGTATATCAACAGTGACTTATGACGAATACCACGAGAAAATTGGCGATAAGATATTCTACCCAACACCACCGCACACTGAGATAAAAAGTTTCGTGAAGAAACTTTAAGTAAAGCGAAACGATGACAAAGATTCGAGTTGTGGCCCGTTTGAATCGAAGAAAAATTACGAAGATGAAAATATTTTTAGATTTGAACTTGCATGAAGCAACTGAAGTGTACTTTAAATGTAATTTTTTCATCTAAACAGCTAAACAGAGCCTCTGTTTTTAAACAAAAATACTGAATTTTACTGGCTACACCTTACCTCAAGGGACTAAGAAAAATACTTCATTGAGGTTTGCATAAAATTATTTTATAATAAAAGAATTTCAAAGCTTCGTTTAAACTTTCAACTACTTCACTAATGCCTAATTCTCTCCGAATTCCATACCGCGGCCACATCTTCCTATCACCTCCTAGAAAAACGCAAAGTTTTCCACAAAATCATTTGCGATTTATGGTCCCCGCAGTTCCTTACGTTTCTCACCTCTTCTTATTCTTCCCGCATCGTCGGTTTGATTAATTTAAGAAAAAGCAATTTTACAATGAAGCGTCCGAAGTCATAAAAATTATTAACGGTCGGAGAACAGAGCGAACATCCTAATTACACAATCCATGTGTCAGAAGACGGAAAATTATGCTTCGACTGTGAATTTATTGATGACGCAACGCTAATTTAAGTGGATTGCTTGGGGGTCGAGTGCGGGGTTGGAGATCGAATGAAGCAGCCATCAGCAAATGAATGAAGAGATTTAAATTACAAATTCAATTTATGGTCGCATCTTAAATTATTTTCCGAAAACTACCCGGCCATTAGGGCGGCCTAAACGATCGGCTTGCGGGATTTCAGCCGAAGAGACCAAAAAGTCAATCACGATAATAAACCATTTCAATTTAATTATTTTATATGATGCTCCACAATCGCCATAATTTTGCCGACACTCGCTCCTACCCGCCCGGCCACCGCCAATGCCACTCAATTTACACCCTCCCCGAACATATTTTATGTGCTATTATCATGGACTTCAACCGAAGGGAAAATTGATGGGCATTTAACCAAATTACTACGGTCCACATTATTTTTTTCTGTGCTGTCGAGCCCGGTATTAATGGTCAATGCTGGTCAAAGGTCAATAATAATAAAGCTTTCCGCCCTCTGTCTCTCTCACCTTTTAATTTTTATGTCGTGAAAATTGACCGAAAACACAGTTTTTCCGAAACGACATTCTCGAGACAGAAAGCGATAAAAAAAATATTTTTAAACGACCAACGAGTGACTGGGTTGGAGGTGAGCTTGGGGACGATAAAATAATTGTCATTGATACATCTATAAGTTTTAAATATCCGAATCACTTGAATAAGCCAATTTGTGCAAAAAGAGATTCCAAAAAGTGTCGTTTTATTATCGAGAATGTAAAACAACGTGTTTTCCTTTCCTTTTATGTCATAAAATGCAAATGAATTGGCACACAATGTTGGATTGGAATGTCTGCAATGAAGAATATTTGGGTGGACCCATGACGGGATTGAAGTGTTTTGATTTAGATGTCGGCTGGTTCAATTGTTTCCCAATGGAAACATCTTTATCGAATGCCGAAGCTGATTTCAAGATAGAGATTTTAGTGATCCAGTTCGTGATATCCTTGTTTGGAAAGCTTTTGTTGAAATCGACATCAGACTTAATTTTATGTCTATGGTACTGCACTAGTAAAAGTGAATTTGTTTTTCTGTCCTTGTAAGTTTTATAATTTTAAGTTTCAATTGGTTCGAGTTTTATCAAACAAAGTTACACCACCAAACCGATTCATCTTTGCAGTCAAATTAACTTTACTGTTGAACCAGTTATAAATGCAACACTGATTGTGACGTCATTGTGAAATGGTTCATAACTTGAGTTCATTTAACTTTTAATCAACCGATTCAACTTATAAACTATTGAGTTTAAAATTTAGACCATAAACCGATTCATAACCTTCTTCGAACAGTCTTGAAACCAGTTTTATTTTTAAATTCAACAAAAAAAAAATATATTTAATCCGATATCAGAATAAATCCATCCAAACATCCTGTCCAATCTAAAAATCTATCCAGGAAAAGTTAGCAATTCTTGGGGAGACTTTTGCGGAAAATATTTGCATTCCTATTGAACTTCCATACATGCAAACAGTCCACAGCCACTTCACTGACAAAAGGCAGCAGCAAAAAAAATGTTGAATGGCTTTATTGGCTCGTCATATCTCTCTCGTTCCGATTGCTGTATCCTCCAGTTTCCCCTTCTTCCCCATTATCCAATTGAATCTCCATTGAGACCAGCGACAAGATGGAGTTATTACTTCATGATAATAAAATGATATGAGAGGATGGATTTAATTGCCACTGTTGCATAAACAGTTTGTTTCCCCTTCATTCGCCACCATCGACGACGGCAACAATGCTAATTCGTCGGAACTGAGCGGAGAATGATTCTAGAAAGAAGCCATTTATTAAGGATTGAATAAAAAGCTGGAATAATTGTTATCATCACTGACATGAAACTAACTAATGAGAAACGGACGAAGAAATCGCATAAAAGATTTTTATTTTTTGCCGAGAATGACAAAAATTTCCATCTCCACCATATTAATTTCCATTCTGCCTCATTTTATGAATAGATCAATGGGTTTTTGCTTACTCGTTCCACCCGTTTGGAAGAGAAAAAGTTTTTTTCGTCATTTGATTAAAATCGCTAGCGTTTGCAATTAATTCTGCTTTTATTGAAATTGCTTTTCATACACCACAATCGCTTCTTAGTTTTTTTGTTCATGTTGTCCGTGACTGAAACCATATTGTCATTGTGTGTTGCTTTATCCGTTTCTGCAGCACCATTCACTCTATCTGACTCTGTCAAAACTGAATCAGGATTTTTTTTTCAGGGACAAAAAATTAGCACAAAGTTGGAAGCTCGAAAAATGGTTAAGATAATTCAAGGGTAGATTTTGGCGACGCTGTTTGCAAAGCAGATAACTTCAAAGTATTGAACTTGAAAACATGATGAGAAAAGTTCAAAACTTGGACCAGATAGGCAGGTTTTGTTCAACCACTGCCAATTTTACTTCTTTTTAATTAAAATTTCTTCAACTTTTAAGTATATGTACCAAAACATAAAGACAAACCCTAAACCTACTCAATGTTCTAGCTTTCCAAATTTGTGTTCAAGTTAGTTTCATACTGAATGAAAAACGGAAAGAAAATCTTGGAAATCCGATTTTGATGACAATTCGTTTCTAATTGAGCTTCCATCTACGCTCAAAAACAATTCAGCAGAATTAATTTTGACAAATTTACACAAAAACCGAAGTTTCTGCAAAGGCACTACAAGCGAGTTACTGAACATCAAGCTGGTTTCCTGAAAATCAATTCGTTTTATTTTGCGGCAATAATTTTCTTGCTGTGAACATAAAACCATGACGGTTTGCTAATGACCCACCCCAGACTGTGAAACAGCTATAAATTTCTTTTGTAATTTCTTAGCAAGAACCAACAAAGAAAATCTAATGCAGAACTCAGGATATAAACGCTGAAAGACTTTAACACGTTTAATTTGAAAGAAACGCCAAAACATTCTGTTAAACATTTTCAAAATGACGAAAGTTTTCGATGAAAATGCAATTTGCCTGTCTCGCTTTGGAGCTGGTAATTATTTTTGAAGCAATTTAAACATTTGCACAAAATTAATTATATGCTTGGAAAATTCTCGCCTCGATGAAATTAGGAAGCGAACAGTTTCTGATTGGTTGCACTTTGTGAGTCAAAGCAACAAGTTGAAAACTGTTTTTGTTTCTGTTCAAGGAAATTGTTCCAAATTAATTTTAATTGAGTTACGTCAGAAATGAAGTCAATCACCAAAGCAACTCGAGTTTAATGAAATTTTCTCTGCTTTATTTCGGCCAAACGGAAATTGCTTTGGCCGTAAATTTGTTCCGGTTTTTGAAATGTCTAAAACTGAAATGTATACTAAATCTATACAACAATTTGTACAAAATTGAAGCGTCTTAAAGATTAAAAATGAAATGTCTAAAATGCTATAAACATGAAACTTTAAAACTTAAAATGTTTAAACTTTAAAGTCACTGAATCATGTTTGAAGTCTTCTTAACTCAATTTTATACCAATTCATGCCAAGATCAATAAAATTCAAATTTAAATTACTTTCTCTTTATCATTTTAGACGATTTGTTATTGTACTTTTTATCAATTAATCTCCATGAAGTCTAAAACTCCTTCAACAATGCAATGAAATCAGAATTGCAATTTGCAATTAAACATGCAACAATACTGCTTCGTACAGTCGGGTAATTTATGCATCGTAATTACTCCATGCTACGACATGAATCCTTTCTCTGGTTCCAGGTATTAAATTTACCGGTTCTTGTGGCCAGAGAGTGAGAAATACAACGGAAATTATAATTGTTACTTATTTGTGCTTAATCTTTGTTGATATTTCCCTCATATTTTCCATTCTCTTAAGCCTAAAACCACAAAGACCACAAGGAAAATTTTATTTATGATTATTATTTTTATACTCGTTGTTGTTTCGAAAGAGTTGTGAGTGTGCGGTTGTGTGTGAGGCTTGTGCGGAGAGAAACAGAATTTATTGTTGGCTGAAGACGACAGAAGGGAATTTTCACCTTCCTGAACATCATCCGTCCTACCTTTACAAATATAATTCGATTTTCACTATAATCGAGTAAGAGAAACCGATCCATGCTGGCTTACAGCTAAAAATAATACAAGCATTCGAGGAATCGTACAGCCCGGAAGGGCCTTCCACATTTGCAACCAACCAGAAAAACTGAAGGAATTTCCATGCCATTGCGCCAATTAATTGCTGCGTTAGGGGAATCAAATTTCAGACCGGAAAAACCTGAATGAGCATGCTGTCTAACATGGGAGAAGCTGTGCAAGGTTTGGGCTGCGGAATGTGTCGGTTTGTATTTGTTCTGATACTCTGCGTCATCATCAGTGACTTTGGTCAAACCACTGTCGAAAAATCCTTAAATTAAAGTTAAAATTTGTCACAAATTAAGCTATAAAGTTTCTTCAGAATATTGCTCGGTAATTAGATAGTATTGAAGCCAGCCACAGCAACTGGAATTGGAACGTTATCATAATCGATACAGTTTAACCACCGACAAAACCTACTTCAGCGATATTGTAAAAAGATTTCGCAAGGATAATTCATTTTTTGGCAACGGCCCCTCACATTGAATGGTTGTTTGCGCAACTGATATTTCAACTTCTCCCGGCGCGTTTGTTTGGCTCTTGCTGCGACCGAAATTTCAATTTCTTTTGATTGTTTTTGTGTGCTTGCACAAGAACTTTTAATTCAATCCCTTTTTCGCTTTCACAGTTATTTACAGCGCGCTACAGTTTATTCGATAATATTTTTGTTACACAAAACAATTTGACATAAATCTCAAGTCGCTTGTCGCTTCTCCATGTCTTCTTCTTTTTTCGTTTATGTTTTTATACTGCTCAACAACATCAACATAAATTAGAATTGTTTCGTTATTTTTGCATAAATTCCTCCACTCCGCGAGTCGCGTCGTTTTTTATGTCTCTCGGAGCATTGTGTGTATGATATTAATAAAAACAACATTGCTGTTGTTGTTTCTGCATGCATGCCGGCAAGAGTTGCTTTCATTTCACCATCTTTAAGCTCCGCTTGTGACATTAATAAATTCATCTTTATTTGCTTGCGCCAGTCTAACACAATATCCTTGCATTACACACAATATTTTCTTATTTATTAGAGTTTTCAACACTTCAAGCTCTGCCACCTTTCATTTACTTTATCCACGGTGCTTTTTGTTCACCTTCTTCTGCCGTTTACGGGTTGGCATCTTAAGAATGTACTTAAGACGGTGTATGATCTTAAAGTGCACGGTGAAAAACGACGTCGACGATAGAGGGAAAAAGAAAAAACCAAGAAAATTTGAAACATAAATTTAACTCTTTTGGTCTCACTCTACGTGTCTGAAGCGCGTGGGTGGAGGTCGAGGAGAAAGAAAAGTCTCACCAAAGAAACAACACCAGCAAAAGGGGATGAAAGCGAAGAAATATTACGAAGAAATTGCAAGTTACATTAAATTTAACTTTGTGCCATAAATACAATCAACAACCGTTACCACGCCACATAAGAGTTCATTTTTCATCTCCCGGTACAGGAAAGGAGACGACGAAGTACGAAGAAGGCAAACCTGGAAGAATCTTCAAGTCTCTTCTAACACTGCGTCTTAGCTTAAATCCTTTTCTATGCACTTTGCTGGAAGTTGCGTGGGGATGGTTAGATGACTAGGTCACTTGCAATCAAAGACTGTGCATTTGTAATTTTATAGAACTCATTTTATTTAAGATTAAAAGGGTTTGCAACTGGGTTAATGAGACTATTAGAGGTTAACTAAACGTTATAAAGAAGTTTTAGGTTAAATCAAATGTTAAGTCGAATGAACAGAAAGTAAATACAATAGAAAGTTTTGAGGTTAGTTTTAAGAACCTGACTTGAAAAATTGACTGTTTGTTGTTATCTGTGCTTTTAAGAGTTAAGATTCAAGTTCAAAAGTTTAAAATTCAATTTTTAAAATTACTCTAACATGAAAAAGCTTGATTTTAAGGTTAGATACAGTTTTTTAACAGTTAATAATAAAAGTTTCAACATTTTAAAAACTGTATTATAAAACTTGGATTTTGTCAACGATATTCCTGTTTTATTTTACACTTCCAAAGCAACTAATTGTGCTCTTGAACTTTCTTGAAAAGACTTCTAGCAACAAACAACAGCAATGAAAGCACTTCAAAAACCACAAATCAAGCTTCGAACTTTCTTCTCCACCTACCGTCAATACCAAACACACCCCAAATCCCATACATTAAGCTGTACTTTGCCTTTTAGTGCACTTTTATCTCTTCAGTTGCCAGCTCATCCAGCCAATCTGCTTTCCTTACCTAAAAAGAGAGATTAAATCATGAGTTTTTATCCAACGTTCAATTTCTGAAATCGTCCGAAGCTGCAGTGTGTAAATCATTTATTTTCATGCAGTTCTCAGTGTTCATTTTCTTGCGTCGGTCGTCCAAGCAGTACAAGACGACGTCGGGAATTTATAGCAGGAGAATTATTGGGAAGCAAAAGGAGAAACGTTTTCCTTCGCACGTAAGGCGATCGAGGGCAGAGTGAAGCAGAGAAGTGGAAGACAGTGCGGGTGAGAGAGAAGAAAGCCATTTGTCCATTAGAAGCCAGCAACTAAATGAAGAACGAGAGAAGATAATTAAGTGTACTTACATTGTGTGTCTGATAGCGAACAACATTTAATTCATGCTTTGGTCCCAGCACTCCCAGTACGACTCCATGCAGAACCAGTGGCGAAAAAACCATAATTTATGATTTTCCAAAAAAGAAATTTTTATTCTTCATGAAATTTGAACAATATTTCACCCTGATTTGGTCTTTTTCTCGCTCGTTTATCGTTTATTTTCCTTTTTTCTCCTCTCGTTTTGAGGAATGAAGAAGCATCCTTTGAATTTCAATGAGATGAACTCCATTTTCGAGAGATGTGTTACAAACAAAGCGATCGGAGCAAAGCGGCAGAGAAATAAAAAGAAAATTTGGTTGAACGAGAACATCATAAAATATCTTTTTCATCTTGGTGGCCGATAAGGCTAGCGAGAGTGGGCGGAGGGTGGATGAAAAAGTGCTGTCCATCATACACGTTATTATTAGGTTACGTTCTCGGACGTGAATGAAACGAATCATTTCGTTATCTCTCCGGGCATTGTTTGAGATTTCCTTTCACTCCGCAGACCTTTCATCCGTGCTGGTGTTTGTTGTTGATGATTGCTGGTCAAGCATTGTACGGGGTCAGTGGCGCTTGGAAGGCAAACGTCTCATCAATCTTGAGGGATCCACCACTGATGGATGGATGGACGCACTAGGCCCAAGCGCAAAAAAATCGTCAGTTTGAAGTGTAAGACATTAATATTAGTCTCGAGCAGTTTCTTCTGTTGCTGTTGAGATATGAGTCGATGGCGAAGTCTGAGAAATGTTTTTCACCGTTGAAAGTGTGTTTGTGCGTGCTATTTAACTGGATACTCCGCCACTTTTCTTGGGGGCCTCGGTGATAAATGACATTTTTGTTAGAACGATTAAGATTTTTTTTTATTTCTTCTTCGGAATGTTTCACTTGCTTTTATTGCACTGCTGATGGGAAAAAGCTTCTGTAACATCATTAACAGCCATCGTAGGAAATGGAGACGTTGAACAAGCGGTGGAGCTGTGGGACTCACAGAGGTATTAAATTACCAGCGGATGCGACGTTTGTGTCCCTTGGATGGAAGTGTCTTTAATAAGATCATCTAGCATCGGTGAACGGCAAGTGGAAATTTGCGTGTTCATGCTTAGATCTGTGACTGTGTCGCTTGCTGTTCTAAAAGACAAGATACTACAGCTTAAAAACTTTACGATTTCCATTACAAAAACACGTTCCTATGATTGAAATCTCCTAATAGGCTACCCGTGAATCATTCATCAGCTTAAATTTAACAAACTTTAAATGCTTCCAATTAAGCCAATTCCAGCATTTTCCGCCTTTTTTTCACCCGGTAAAATATCAGCGTTTCAAATAAAAACAAATGACATTTGAAATGAACACAAAGTTTTTGCCTTCGTTCTTCCGTTCTCGAAAAAAAGTTAAAATCACTGAAATAATCGCCTTAAAAAAGGTTCAATACCAATTCTCCTGTCGCTTCGACACAGAACGAAAAAAAAACTGAAATCTGATAAGTTTCAGTTAAAAAATTGAGAAAGGAAATTTGGTTAAACGAGAGAAAAGCAAAGAAGCTATGAATTCTCATCGTTCAATTTCTATAATGATAGAAATTTAGTGGAAAAATCATTCATTCGAAATGGAAATGTTTGTTTTCCTTTTACTAAGGGCATAAGGAAAAATATTGACATCTTCACTTTGAAGAAAGGGTCGACTGTAAAGAATGTCATGGAAATTTTAACGTACCTAAAAAATGTATTTGAAGTATAACAGCAACAGTTGCTGCCTGAACGGTGAGTGCTTGACGATCATTGTTTAAAACTTGGTCTTCATGAAAGGTGTACCGTTGTAGTCGTAGTTTATGCGATGATTTTTTAACGTGCTTACAATCAAAACAAAGATGTAAGTTTCAAGTAAATCGAACTGTTAAAAACTTGAACCGAAAAATATGTCAGCTGTTGAAAAAATTCATCGACTTTCAAGATTTATTTTGTGACATTTCACTTCGCTGTTCTGTTCACATCATTTTCAAACTGATCAAGAAATTGCGAAAATTGAAATTTTGTTTCATTTCCACATTGCAGATAATTTGAATTCTTCCCATTCAATTCTTTCTTTTATTTCGGCAATTCTGTTTTTATGAGTTATAAAGCAATGGAATATTAAGTTTCAATAACAAGTACTCGTTATGTACTTGAACCAAACTCTCAAGTGGGGAAACGGAAGGGTTAAATAAAAATGTTTGCAGATTTTTCCGTCTCGACTTCAACTGTCTTCCGATGGAGAGAAAAACTCTCATCGAAATCTGCTTTCTTTATCCTTGAGATTGTCCCGCGCTTAATACCATTAATGGAGTTTTATTTATTTTTCTAGATGGAATTTAATTCTTCTTCGTCTTCTTCACCCTATTCATAAAAAAACGTCCTTTCACTCATTTCATCAAGTTTAAGAATCTAAATTGAGTATCTTATCATTTAGAGTTTACGCTTTTGTGATTTTTTTTTTGCGTTTTTGCTGCCGGAAGAATTTTCCCGGTTTCTAGCTGTTGTTCACAAAAGAAAGAGGGAAAATTAAAAAGCATTCCACGCTCAGTAGTTAATTGATTGTAAAAAGGCTAAAAAAAATGTTTAAAAGTTATTCTTCGTAATGTTGCAGAAGAATGTCTCGATGGTCGGCTATTAGATCGCTTGTTTATTTACACAGCCGAAAAAAAACCTTTTCTCGTCCGCCTCCGCACCATTAGCAGCAGAATAAATCTTTGTCTCGTTTTCCTGATTCAATTTTGAACAAGTTTTGCGTAGAAGGGTTGACTTGGCTGCAGAAAAATGACTGCAGAATTAAAATCATTTCGCTACCGGGATGAAAAACGAGTCAAAAGGCATGATAAGAATTTTCATCCTCGACGCAGCAGAGAGAATTAAAATTATTTAAACTGCAGAAATATTTGCGGAGACGGTTTTCGCTCGCCCCTCGAGGGACGTCACGACGTGGCATTTTCACAAATGTTTCGTTGCTGTCTGAAGCAAAAAAAAAACATTCAGAAACCCGGTCTTGGGCAGAGAGAATAATTTGATTTTCATGACGTTGTTTTGCTGTCTTTTTTTTCATTTTGTCTGACATCACTCTCTGCAATGATAATGAACCGAAAATATTTTTGCGTCTCCCCTTTAATTGAGATGTTATTCTCTCCTGCTGTCGCTGCCTTCTTGTTGGTTATTTGTCCTGACTTTGAGGTTCTTTAAGCACTTTCAAATTGAGAGTTTTTGTGTGAACGACAAATTTCAGGGTTTGATTCGTGATTGTTGACTGGAAAAAAACTCATTGTTATCAAACAAATTGAATGTTAACTTTGCACTGCAGTATTCTGATTTTTTTTGTTGATTTTGTTGATTGTGAAAAAAAACAATTTTAATCTTTTCTATATAAGCTGCAAATTAGCAATTTCAACAAGATGTTGTGGCTTAAAGACAAAGATCCAAACAAGTAAGTGAACCATCTCCAAACATTTTGTTGTTAAATTGCCACCTTATCTTTGACATAAAAGTTTAATCTTTAAAATTTACAGCCTCAAAGCGTAAGTTTTGATCACAGTGTGCGGTTCCACCGGTTTGAACACTTGACTTCCAACGTGATCGTTGAAGTCTTGAAACTGCACTGTTGTTACTAACTCGAAGTTCATGCCAGCAGCGATTCTTGCCGAATACGCATTGGAACAATTGACAGTCAAAAGATCATAGTTCTGACGTTTGGCTTCAGCGATCCCGGCGTCAAAAAGTAATTTGCCGATCCCGCAGCCACGACGTTCAGAATGCACACAAAGACTTCGAATCCTTGATGGTATCAAAAAGTTGTGTCAAAAAAATTATTTTTTGCTAATAAGATCTACAATTACCTGATTTGTCGTTGATCTTCGTACTTTTCAAATATTTTAGCTTTGTCTTCAACAAATGCCAAAAGTTGCGAGATTTGCGATAGTTTGTGAAGATTTTCCACTTTATCGGTGCTAGGCGGTTCCATTTTATGTCCAATCACCAGTCCAACCATGAGTGATGAGCCAGATTCGATTACTTTCAACACAAATCCATTTTTAATGGCATCTTTAATCATTTCAGTGTTGTCACTGCTGTGAAAACCACCAACGGCCATCTCAAGTGGAGTTTGGTTATGATAATGAACGTTCTTGAAGTCCACAACATCTTGAGCTTCACTTTCGTCGATTGAACGCACGATGTACTTGTTCATTATTGCTTGGTGCTACTTGACTTTTTCAATACAGACTTCAGAAATTGTACTGAATGTTTTTTGACCAATACAAACGCTTTTTATAACACATCGTCTCTCTAAAAATTTTCAGTATCGCTTATTAGAGGCACTGATAAAGCACGAAGATGTGAAGGTGCATATTTGTTTTGTTCATGAATTGTGAATGGGAAAAACTCATCGTTGTCGATACATTGAATGAAAACTTTGCACTGCAGTATTTAGATGTTTCCTGAGATGCACACACAGTGACTGAGAACAAATTTAAACTACAAACAATTTTTGCGAGTTTTTGGTCGAGTTGATCCTTTGGTAGTAAAAATATGATTTGTAAATCTTAGTCCCTAGATTCATGAATTGGGACAGCCACAACTCCGTGCTGTATCAGTGACAACAGCTGATTTTAATAAACGATAGAAGAAATCTTTAAAATTGAAACACGACGATGAACTGACTGCTTTTTTGAGATGCTATGTTATAAAAAACGTTTGTATTGGTCGAAAAACATTCAGTAAAATTTCTGACCTCTGTATTAAAATAGTCAACTAGCACCAAGCAAATAATGAACAAGTACATTGTGCGTTCAATCGACGAAAGTGAAGCTCAAGATGTTGTGGACTTCAAGAACGTTCATTATCATAACCAAACTCCACTTGAGATGGCCGTTGGTGGTTTTCACATTAGTGACAACACTGAAATGATTAAAGACGCCATTAAAAATGGATTTGTGTTGAAAGTAATCGAATCTGACTTATCACTCATGGTTGGACTGGTGATTGGACATAAAATGGAACCGCCTAGCACCGATAAAGTGGAAAATCTTCACAAAATATGGCAAATCTCTCAACTTCTGGCGTTTGTTGAAGACAAAGCTAACATATTTGAAAAATACGAAGATCAACGACGAATAAGGTAATTTTGGATTCTTATTAGCAAAAAATTCAAACATTTTTGACACAGGTTTCGAAGTCTTTGTGTGCATTCTGAACGACGTGGCTGCGGGATCGGCAAATTACTTTTTGACGCCGGGATCGCTGAAGCCAAACGTCAGAACTATGATCTTTTGACTGTCAATTGTTCCAATGCGTATTCGGCAAGAATCGCTGCTGGCATGAACTTCGAGTTAGTAACAACAGTGCAGTTTCAAGACTTCAACGATCACGTTGGAAGTCAAGTGTTCAAACCGGTGGAACCGCACACTGTGATCAAAACTTACGCTTTGAGGCTGTAAATTTTAAAGATTAAACTTTTATGTCAAAGATAAGGTGGCAATTTAACAACAAAATGTTTGAAGATGGTTCACTTACTTGCTTGGATTGGTGGAGAGAGATCGTTGTCTGTAGGCCACAAATTTTGTTAAAATTGGTGCTTTAAATTGTAAAGTGCTCTTTTATGACTAACACAGTCTCAGAACACAGTCTCAGAACATGAGACATTCTCAAATAAAATTTAGTATCAGTTTGTCACGCTATCGTTTTAGCAATTGTCTTCAATTACTGTACTGAAATTTATCACATATTTTTAGAACAATTTGTAGAAACAGTGGACAACAAAATTTAGTCAGCACAAGATGTTCAACTTTGAAGTGCAAAAAATTACTGAAACTGAAGTAGAAGAAGTCATGAACTTCAACAACCTTCACTTTCACGGTCAAAATCCTTTAGAATTGTCGATTGGTGGTCATTTTAAAAGTGAAGACGGAGAAATTTTTATCGATGCCATAAGGAACGGATTTGCATTGAAAATTATTGAAACAAATTCATCAAAAATGGTTGGATTTGTTATTGGATTGAAAATCAATAATGACACGGCGAATCTGGACAAAGACCCCAATCGTGAAAACATCCGGAAAATTCTGAACTTTCTTGAAGATAAGGCAAAGTTTGTCGAAACATTCAACAGCAAGCGACGCATCCACCTGAGAAGCTTAAGCACACATACTGACTACCGGGGTCACAAAATCGGAACCTTACTTTTTGAAGCTGGCATTGCTGAAGCAAAACGCCTGAACTTTGACCTGCTAACTGTCAACTGTTCTGACCTTTATTCTGGAAAAATTGCGTCGAATGTTGGATTCCAATTAGTCACGAAAATAAAGTTCCAAGACTACAATGACCACGTTGAAAGTCAAGTTTTCACCCCAATTGAACCACACATTGATATCAAGGCGTTTGCAATGCCTTTATAGGACATCAAGTACAGTGATTCAGCTTCTTTGAAACTATGTCATTGCTTAAACTCGTCAAACAGTGAAAATATAAACTACAATGTCAAAACAAGTTATTAGGTTTTTCCTAGAGTCATCAAGTTTATACACAGTAAAAATAAAAAAAAAAAGAAGTTTTTGAGTTCCCTTTCAGTGTGCAATCAGATTCAGAATGAGCCACATTACAATTAATGCTGCGATTAAATCAGACTTGCAAGAAGTTTGTGAATTTCTGCGCGTTCACTTTTTAAGTTCTGAACCAGCGATATCATCGCATGTTAGAAATGATGAAAAACTTAAAGATGTGCTCCCGACCTGCGAAATAGAAGCGATTGAAACAGGAACATTACTGCTGGCTTATTCCGGAGAAAAACTTGTTGGTATGATTGTCGCCATCGAAAATATTAAATCAAAACCTTCTGAGAAGGAAATCAAAGTCATCAATGCCACCAAAACAATAGGCGAAGAAATTTGGGACTTGATTGTCTACGTTGAAGACAAAGCTGATTATTGCAATCGAATAAATGTGCCAAAATGTCTTCACGTTTGTATACTAAGTGTTCATTCTGACTTCCTTCATGAAGGAATTGCAAGAAAACTTTTTGAATCTTGCATTCAAACTGCAAAAGCAAAACTTTTCCCGGCAATCACCGTTGACTGCACAAACTGGTACACATCTAAAATTGCTGAAAGTTTTAACATGAAACTCATCGCAACTGTAACGTACGATGAATACAACAATGCAATCGGGAAGACGATTTTTGTGCCAATTGAACCTCATACAGAGATCAGATCGTACGCAAAGCTTCTTGATAACGAAAACTAAACTAAATCATCAAGATTCGACCATCAAAATGCACAGACACATATTTAAGCTTGATAATACCCAGCAATCGCAATCGATTGCTGTGATAAATTTTATCACAAATTCGGCCTTGTTTCAAATACAACCAAACAGTTCTCGTCTGGAATTCAAGTGAACCAGTCTAAAAAATGGAAAAGTTTAAAGTTCAAAATATTGACGAGGCCGAGGCTGCGGAAATCTTAAACTTCAAGAATCT
>JPYR01000469.1:20019-60764 GCA_000775305.1 Belgica antarctica | reverse complement strand
ACCCTTACATCAAGGTCATCCTGATGTCAGCTACACTCAACGCCTCAAAGATCTCTGAATACTTCAAAACAGTCAACGATTTAGGTCTTGTTGCAGCACCGATTCTCGATCTCAACGTCAAACGGAAATACGCCATCGGTATCACCTATCTCGATGAGCTAGCACACCTTGGTGTCAACCGAAGCATGGTCAATCTCGAATCCCCAGGTATCGCCAGTCAAATGTACACAGTCGCTGTGAAGGCGATGGCTCTGGTGTTGGCAAAGACGCGGGGGCAGTCAAAACCCTCTTTCCTCGTGTTTCTTCCAGGCATTCAAGAGATTAATCGATTTCGCATCGAGCTTTATGCTCCATCCGATACTTTTAATATCAGCGACTTCCAGCTGACCATCCTTCACTCATCGATCCCAACGAGTGATTATCGTAAAGCGTTCGATGCAAAGGTTGAAAATCGAATCATCTTGGCCACTAACATCGCTGAAAGCTCAATCACCTTGCCCGGCGTTCGCTTTGTCATCGATTTCTGTCTCACAAAGTACCAGCAAACAGACACTGCCACGAACATGACGCAACTAAAGTTGGATTTCGCGTCTAAAATGAGCTTGGAGCAACGTGCTGGTCGTGTAGGCAGAACAGAAGTTGGACAAGTCATCCGACTGCTGTACTTCGACCAATTTCAGAGTCTGCCAATCGAAACACTCCCGGAAATGCAAAGAACATCACTGGAATCGGTCGTCTTGAAAACCAAGCAGCTCGACATGGGCAAGCCATACAGAATTCTCGCTTTGGCGATGGATCCACCTCCACGCAATGCTATCACCGACTCAATTCTCGTTCTCAAGGAAATTGGTGGACTCTCAAGACTCTCGAAACTGGGAAAGTTTGACATGAACGATGGTGACTTGACATTCTCAGGCGCGATAATGGCTAAAATTCCCGTCGATATCCGTATCTCTAAGCTCATCATTCTCGGTCACATGTTCAGGTGTCTCGAAGAGTGCATCATCATCGGAGCCGGACTTTCATCGAAAAGCATTTTTAAAGTAACGCTGCTGTCAACAAAAGAGAAAATGGAGGAATACCATCAGCGCCTCGTACTCGCAAAAGGATCTGGAAGTGATGCCATCGCTGTGCTGAATGTTTATCAGAGCTGGAGAGGAAAGGTCGACAATGGTCTGACTGGAAGAAACGAGAAGTGCTGGTGTGATCAGCAGAAGCTTGACCTTAAGAGTCTCCGTGACATGCACGAATTGGTTCTAGACATCAAGCATCGCTTGAGATCATTTCAAATAAAAGATGAAAGCCATGACTTCCGATTCACCAATGAAGACAAGCTTTTCAGAATAAAGTTTTGCATTGCTGGAGCTTTCTACCCGAACTACTTCGCTTTTGGTGGAGAACCACCTTCACGTGACGACTACCGATCGTTGAACAACCTAAATCCTTGCACCACTGTGTACTTGAAAGGATTGAAGCGAAGAAATGGAATCAACCAACTGTATCAACAGCAAGTTCGGCAGCATTTCTGCGATTCTGAAGTGGTCGACGACGTCAACGAAATTAAAGTTCACTTCGATACCAACTCGGAACGTCTGCAAGTTGAATTTAAGCCACTCAGCAACGATGGTTACAAACTGGTGCCGGGAGAAGTGCATTTGGAGGTTTATAAGGCAATCAAATTGCGCACAATACAGGACCGAAACTCAAAACTGGAGCTGAAAATGATTCCGTAAGCTAAATATTGTATTTTTAATCGATTTGATTTGTTAAAATTGGCTTTTTACAGAGTTGAGCAAGAAGTTTTGTTCGCTGTCAGTAAAAACTTAGGAAAATGGAAAGGTGACAGATTCGAGTTGCACAAAAAGCGCTTAGAAGCGTCGGAAAAAAGCATTTATCCCAAACTGAACCACCGTCACGTCCCAGGAAGGATCACGCATGTAAATCGTTTGCTTTTACTTGATGACAATTTTCACATAAAAACATTTTTAGATCGTCAACAGCGGAAAGTTTTTCTTCCAACCGCAACAAGGCATTAACAACGTGGAAAAACTCGAAAAAATCTTGAGTCGAGATGATTGTGTCAAAATGAGTGATCTGAGACAAGCCATCCGAGGCAAGTTCTTGATTGTCAAGCACCAAAACCACTTCAAACGTGGAAAAATTATCGAATCGCCTGATGAAGATGAGGGTCGCGATGCTGCCTTTTGGATTTACCTCATCGATTTCGGATCGACAGTTCAGGCAAAGTTCAGCGAATTTTACTTCATTGAACAAAGCGAAGCATTCCGATATTCTTTTGAACTTCCACCGCAATGCTTCGAGTGCAGGCTCTCCGAAATTGTTCCATCAGCCATCAACTGTTCATCTGGGTGGTCAGCAAATTCGACCGACGAATTCAAAAAATTCATCGAAGACAAAAGCGTTGAAATCACAGTTGTATCCTTTGTCGATCGAGTTGCTTCGGTGTATCTGCTGGCAGCTCCCGCTACACCAGGCAATTGCGACATGTTAAACGATCAACTCGTCATGCTGGGATATGCGCAACTGAGCGATGACTCTTATTTGAACCGGTTGGACCAGATTGAACGTGGAAAGCAAGGAAGAGCTGGAAACTTTCGTTCAAACAATTTAGAAGACAAACTCATCGATGATTTAGTTGTTGGACCACCATCTCAGCTGTTAACTGACTCTTCGAAGCTTGATGGACCGAACTCGCCTCTCGAACAAAAGCTGCATGGATTGTGCCAAGAATCACCTCTCGGCGTCAACATTGAAGCTTCATCAGTAAATTCTGTTCTCTTTGATCCATACCCATTTGATGGAACACAGAAGCTGTTAGTGGCCGCAT
Source organism: Belgica antarctica (assembly GCA_000775305.1). Classification (NCBI taxonomy): domain Eukaryota; kingdom Metazoa; phylum Arthropoda; class Insecta; order Diptera; family Chironomidae; genus Belgica; species Belgica antarctica. The sequence goes on along the minus strand of JPYR01000469.1, from coordinate 57,916 downwards.
CTATGTCGAAGCGAGATCAAAAAGTTATTCTTCACCAAACAACGATCATGCCTCATGTTCCAGGTATGGCGACTCTGCTGTCATTGATCTTCAGCCCTACTGCGGAAGTTCGCAGCACATCCAAGAAGAACCGATACTCAGTCATCCTTGCTGGTCTTGGCTGCGATAGAAACTTCAAGCCTTACTATGGTGAACATGATTGTCTTATCAAAGTAGATATTGAGCTGACTCAGAAAGACTTCGACATGATCAATGAAATGCGCTCTCTAATGTCGTACCTTTTGCGCCACGAGCCAGCCTATAAGATGTTTATTGAAGACAAGATTAATGCCCGCAAAAAGGCTTGTTTGCTGCTCAAAGAAATTTTCACGCGAGAACGATCGCCGCTGGGCATCAACCTGGAAGGTCACAGTTATAGATGGAAAACCTTTTCGGACGTCGAACAGAAAGTGGAAGGATTGTATCCGCCCTTGGTACCAATGGAAAAGCTTGTGCCAATGTCAATCAACACTCGAAATGAACTTAAGCGACATGAACAACAGTTAAGAAACGACGCAAAGACAAATTCAAAAGACGAGATTATTCGATGCCGCCTGTGCGAAGACGAAACCATCGAGACTTGCACCGACTTGCAAATTCACGTTATGAAGAACTTGCACAAGAAGCGCTTGCTGCGTATTCACGATGAAACTTTGTGACAGAGATATAAATTCATAAAGAAATATTTTAATGTTTCGCAAGATGTTTAAAAAAGCAGCTGTGGTGAATTGGTTTCAGATGCAGTCGTGTTCTTTTTCAGTGAGTTTTGAGGTGAAGTTCAAACAATCAACAAAATTCTCTCGAGTTTATTAAAATCAACAATGGAAAAGACGGGTAGCAATAAATCGGCTGTTTTCATCGCAAAACGCAATCTCGAGAACTCGCTGGGTGACGATTGGCAGAAGTACTTGAGCCATCTTAGGAAGTTCTTTAGAAATGGCAGCAAACTGGAATTTGACCGCGAAATTAGAAGTTTTCTCACGAATAAGCAAATCTATTACCATAACAGTTTCCTGCTTGCCGTCTTGAACACAGCTGACGTCACAGAGAGTGTTCACGAAAGCCCAGCGCCTGAAAATGTCAAAATAGAAGAAATCGTAGAGCAGAACTCAAGCCAAATTGTGAAGCGACGGCGGAAAAACGATGAAATTGTGTTCCAAATAGTAGATAAACAAATTATGGTAAACTTTGTTCTGATCATTTACAAATTTCTTTGTTTTATTTTAGGCTCCAATGAACGATTTCGTACAAACCATCGATACTGACCCTACCAGAATAAGCAACATTCGTTACGCAGCTCAAGAACTCTTCTTGCCGGATACAAGTCTAATTTACGGGCGGTTTTTAGCCGGCTGTTGGGACCACGGTCTTGAATTCGTCGATGACCAGGCGATAGAGATGATCGTTATTGCGGTTCAAATGATACTCAAAAACATTATTTCCTCCTGCATTCGCCAGCGGAAGCACTACCGTATCACATCTGACAAGAGGTTTTACTACGACGTTGGCTGTGAGCTGAAGGACCCGTCAGTGCGCAACACCTTAACTAGACAGAAAATTGACACGGAGGTTCCGACTATGACAAAGCAAGCAGATGACTCAGCCTATTTGTCAGCACACGAAGACAACTCGCATTTGAGGCGGAAAATCTCATTGATGGACATCTTTAAGACACTCCGCGACAAGAACGTCATTCCGTCACACTCTGTTTCGATGCTGTCGATAGAGCGGCTTACAACCATGATAAATCTTTAAAGTTAATTTACTTAAGCAAACTTTATTGAATAAATATCATGATCAAAAAATATTGTTCGCAGTGATTCAATCTCGGTTCATCCACGAAGAGCGCTGGCTTCCAACGCTTCCAGATCTTTTACTCTTGGAGCCGTCTGAGCTTTCCTTGCGACCAAGAACAGGTGATGTACCAGAAGAAATGTTTCGTATCAAAGACTTGAAGCCACGAGACTGAGATTCGCTCATGTTGAGTGACTCTTGCGCAATAATGAAGAAGTCGTCGACGAGATGCGCTGGTGGCGCGATGTCAAACGGGATAATCTCGCTCGAGCTGTTAATAGTTGGTCTGTTTGTCTTCTTGTCCAAGAAAATCTGCTGCCTTGATTGGTGATTAGTTGAACCAGGAATTTGCTGAGATGCCTGGACTCTTTGACGAAGCTTCGCGTTCTCTTCTTGCAGTTTCCTTATTTGCGCTGTCTCATTTTCAGTCCGCATGACTGCTGGTTGAGGCATTGACTGAAAAATAGTAGACAGAAAGTTGTGTAAACTCAGAAACAGAGTTTCTTGGTACTGCTTGCTGAAATAGACAGCAAAAGTGGAATTCTCCTCTGGATTCTTGCAGAACTGGAAATAGAACCAGTCTCTCCAGTCAGCCTGAAAATGAATGTTTTGCGCTTCCTTCGTGAAAAACTCGTTGATTTTCTCTGTGTTTCCGTTTTTGTAAGCGACAACAAGGAAAACTTTGTACAGGCCCGTTTCCAGCTTCTTCACTGCCTCGGCGTAGTTTTGCTCGAGCTTGCTAAAGAAGAACGTGTCGAGACTCTTCCAAATGTCTTTGAGATCTTGCAGTTCCGAAGTGGTGACAGCTAATTGAATCGACTCTAGAATTTTCTCTGTTCGATGACTTTTCGTTTTGTCGTTCCTACACTCGTTCTCGAAAATTTTGAGGCAGCTCGTGAATCCGCGATAGGCCAGGAATTCTTTGATAAGCACCTCGACGTTCTGCATTTGCGCCATTCTTTATTTTTAATGAAATTCCAATTCGTTTGTTTATATTTTCCGAGAAAACTTCCTTCAAGCAAACGTGACCAAGTCTTGAAATGATGAAAACCTCTGCAAAACCAGTTACCAATCAAGCACACTGCAGCTAAGAAAATATTTCCGAATTAAAAACAGAAAATGGCTTCAACGAGAGTAAAAACGCGAGAATCCAAGACCGGAGAAATCATCGCGTACAGCGAGTCTGCCGTTCGACAGAACCTCATCAACGTGGAATACGTCAAGACGTCGCTTGCATGTAAATTGACAGAATTTAACCAATTCATCATGATACTTATGTTTTTGTGACAATTTAGCGCTCGCTGGGTGCACTGCTGGCATCCTCGGGCTGACTGGGCTGCTGGGATTCATTTTCTACCTCGTGTCGCTGCTCGGATTCTTCGGTCTGCTGATCGTCAAGACTGGCTCAAATTGGCAGAAATATTTCATTTCAAGGAAGTCCCTGCTGACGAATGGATTCCTCGGTGGCCTTTGCACATACACGCTGTTCTGGACGTTCATCTACGGCATGGTGCATGTCTACTAGCCGCATTTTAGAGTGTATTTAATTTAATCATTTTTACGGTGTGAAGTGAATAAAAATATTTCCAAAACAGTGAATCAAAGTGTATGCTCAGGTGTTTCAGGCTGCGTAACAAGATGCTTCGGTAATCTCATGAAAATTAAATACAAAAACCAACAAACAGCGCACGAGAGATAAAGTAATCGACGCCCTAATAACTGGTTAACCAAAAGCATATTGTCACCCTCCGATTTAATAAAACTGATTGCTTTTTCAATTGAAAAGATCAAGCACGCTTGAAATGAGATGATCATCAGATCGGAATCAACAGGAGGGAGAAAAATGTTTTTGATGTTGCAGTTTAATAACAAAGATCAACAAACCTTCGACATGCACCTCACGATTTGATAACAGCTCATAAAAGGCGATACCCGTGCGATTGTTCATGGAAACAGTTTGTCGATGTTTATTTAATGGATTACACTTCATTATGTTGTAAATGTTTTATAACGCGACTTGGAACATCCTTTTGAAAACTACGTTGCAAAAATTTGCCGACGACTTGTGCCGGTTGGGATCAGCGACTGCAATGCGGGGGTGGTTCACAATTCGTTCCTTCTTCGTCTTCATTAGTCAACACAAACACGCCTCGTGATCACGATTCGGTCCTCGCCCCCACAAAATTCACAGAAACTCAAACTTCCACTCGTGCTGTTCAGGCACTGTGGTGACTAACAAGCGGAGAGTTTGACATTACATTTAAACGTGTCTGGAAACACATCCTGAGAGGCTTCGAAAACCAATAGCAAATCAAAAGCCCGTTTATGGCTTCACCACCGCTACAACGCAGCACAAGAATGCCGCACAAAATGAAAATCGATGGTTTGGTCTTTCGAGTCGCAACGGAAGCGGCGCTTTTCCACCCTCGCTTGTTCTATTTTTGTGTTGTTTGTCCACTTGCGGTTCTAATTAATTTGAAGACAGGCCGAGTATCATCTTCGTCAAGTCGACGGGTCGGAAAAAGGGTCAAAATGGGAAAATAATTAAAACTGATGTAATTCGATACTTTTTTCCTCTCGATTTGATGTTCTTGCCTCCTGTCTGATGCTGCCTGATTAGATCGATTGGATTATTTGAGCGATAAATCTGAATCCGATTGCTCATTTACAAATTACAAGCTTACACGAAACAATTTGTAGTTAATTAAGTTTTATTTTAGCTTCTAAACTGTGGTCAACATCCCGTCACGTTTCAGTTTGTTCAATATTTCCATACAAATTTTCAAATCCTTCGAGTTGACTCAGCTTTTGCTTAATGATCTCGTGCGCCTTTTCTTCCGTTTCAGTCGGCTTGACGACTTGCATTGGAATGAAGACGTGCTCTGATGTTTCGATGATGTAGCCGAGATTGAGTAGACCACGCTTAACTTTCTCAAGGTCAATGGGACGGCAGACAAACGTTGCTGATTTGGAGTCAAAGTCGATGTCTTCAACTTCTTGAGCATCGCATTCAATTGCATCTTCCGTGAGTTTGTCTTCAAACTCAATGACACTTGGGGCAGTCGAGTCTGGCTTTGTGACAAGAACCAACCCCGCTTCTTCAAAAAAGTGCTTCACATCTGCGAATGATCCGCCAGCCTTTCTCAAAATTGTGTTCATGCCTTGTTTGAAACCAGGCAAGTTTTCGGTGTACGTTTCGCAGATGAAGAACAGCCGGTTCTGCGCCTTAAACTCTAGAAAGCACCGCTTAAGCTGTGCATCGTTAGCATTGAACTTCTTGATCTGGTTGTTGATGGTGGACATTGGCATGTTTTTCTTCGCTGCCTGGTCCATCACAGTTCGCAAGTAAGAATTCAGAGCCGGGTTTGTTGAGCCGCCGTCCTGAATGGCTATTCTGATCATCCGCGAGAAGCGGTAAAACACCGTCGCTCTGGCAGCATCCTTAATGGCCTTGTCATGCTTGATGTTCGCCCACTTGCTGTGACCGGCGAATCGCTTGACTGTCAGCTGCTGAAGAACCGACGAACAGAACTTTGCTTGCCTGAACATTGTTCAATGAAGTCTCACTCGTTCTTCTTCAACTGTTCCTCGCGGAGACTGGACCGGAGAATATTTTAAAATCAATTGAGACTGTTGTCACACTTCGTGTTGCATAATTTAAGTAAAGTTTATATTTGCGATATTTTCTGCCGATGTAAACTATCGCAGGTTGAGCACGAGTTATGCAGGGCGTGAGTTTGAACCGGTGTCTCAACGGTGTTTTCTGCGGAAAATATTCTTTAAAACAGATTGATTGACATTCTAACTTGTGTTTCTAAAAAGTCCCATCAATGTTGTGTTTTACCTTTTTCAAAACTTTTGGCCACGCAATGCAGCTAGAAATTTTCTCACTCAAAACGCCCCACGAAAGCTAACTTCCATTTTCCCAAGAAGCATGCAATTCCAAGCGACATTCACACTGAGGTCTCGACCACTAAATCATGTGTGAACAAAAAATAAAAAAGGAAATTGCTGAAATTCCACTTGGTGCAGGCCTTCGCCCTCCCTTTCCACTGCTTTCCACCTCACAAAGACGTCTCCGCAATGTGAACTCCACATTCACGTGCAAGACAATGAATTTACGAACACGATACGATGGCAAGGAAAAGGAGAAGTCAAAACATCAACGTGGAGAGCATAAAGACATGTTCAGCATAAAAGTGAAATCGATACTTGCCTCGATCGGTTCAATCCAGTCAATTGGAAAAAAATTAAGTTTCCTTTCGATGGGAAATTAAGACAGAAACGAGGCGAACACCGATGATAATTCTTCTCCTTGTGCCACCATGCGAAGACCGAGTCGATATCAATTGGAAAGGTCATCAGACCTGACATCTTTCTTGAAAACGAAAACATTTTCCTGAGACGTCCGTGAAAAGGGTCGCAATCGAACCGCCGAAATCGACGACACATGGGAAATGCGCTCATCGAAGGTTTATTGATGGATATCAATCCAGTCACTTTGTGTGTAGAAAGATTAAGTTACACACTACAAGAACAGCAAGAAGTCTACTCATCATCGGTGGAACGGTTTGTCGATTTTGTTGTTCAGAAACTTTGTTTAAAGATCAAGTTCGTGGGAGTTTCTCATTCGAATGCGCGGTGGTGCAGAAACTTCAAAACTTTGTGAAAGTAAATTTAAAAATTTCAAATTCAGCAAATTTTTAAAAGAAAAATTCTTAATTTTTATGTTTTCAGTTACCGTCAATCGTGATTTCTGGTGAACTTTATTCAGTTTGTGTAATTGCGACGCTGTTTTGGAGTTGACTTCTTTCGCCAACATCGGAGTGTATCAACTTCAACAACGAAGAAGGAAATTTTCAAAAGAGAATTAATGAATGGAAGCATCGAAAGAGAACCGACAGTCGTGAATCCATGTAAATCGCTGCCTTTTCTTTCTTGTGCTGTGTGAATAAAGGGAAAAACAACCGAAGCAAGGAACACCACGCACACACATCGTCAGCGGCGTTGTCTTCACATGTATTGACGGATTTAAAGTTCTCGGAGGTTTTTTCATGCAGTCTTTTGGATCGACACATAAATTAGTTTCACGATAGACATCAACGCGTTATGCTGATCGTCCCGGTGTGATCCTTTTACGGATTTAATTTAGAAATAAAGCAAAAAAATTGTCGACGCTTCTAAGAAGATGGAATAAAAAAATATTAAATTATGGATGAAAGTGGAAAATAGTTAAAAACGATCTGAAGCTCAAAGTGGGAAAATATTCAAAGGACGATGTGCAATCGGTGTAGTTAATAAAGTGAAATATATAAGTTTTACTTTAAAATATTTTTGGATTACGCGACATATAGAAAATATTTTTTTAAACTGGGTATGACATGCGTCTAGTTAATGAACACAATTTTTTTTAATTTTCATTGTGTTTGGATTTACTTTCTTGAACAAAGTTATTATTCGAGGAAGTCAAACTTTGCATCTTTGCCGCATCTGTTATTGTATATCTGATATTAACAAGCGCTAAGTCCGTTTAATGCTTAATATTTGACGACACAAAACATTTAAATAATTCAACTTTAATAAATTTAGAACAAAACTTTTTTGTTCTAACACTTTCAATGATCGACTAAATTAATCCGTCGTTGGTTTTGATGCAAATGCACGCCAAATCTACCTGCAAATTTCGAGAAATTTTATTTCCGCACTGTGCATTGCTGATAGCCACTCAAGAAGCATTGAAAGGCACCACGCAAGTCAAAACGTCTGCGATTGGTTGCCATGCACAGAAGGAATTCCAAAATGGGGTTGAAGCACAACACAAAGCATGAAAGGAAGTCGGAATGGAAAAGAAATGAATGGATGTTTTTTTTTTTGGAGACGCGATAATGAAAAGTCTACTGAATCCGGATGAATTGTTCATGTTTCTGCAGCGATGGTTCATGGATTTAAACTTAGAAGAATTATTTTTCATATTCAAACCTGACCCAAAAGCACGTAAAACATTTTAATTTCTTCTCTTTGAAGCTTTGTTTGGATAACTTTGATGATTTAATTCCAGAATTACGTCAGCCGCTGTTCATAGTTCTTCTCTTGCGAAGCTGCTTATCACAAAGAAATGTTTTGAAACGATAAGGTTTCCTATTGAAAATTTCCCTTTTCATCATTTCAACGGCTTTGAGAATAAAATGTAATTACATCAGAAAACAGAATTTCTTCTTTTCATAGAATTCCAAGGAGATTTTCCAGGGCTGGAGGGGCTGATTTGCTTCACTTTACAACTTCCATACCAATTCGTCGCTTTTGAAAGTAAATCCAAACGAGAACGAAAAAGTTTTTGTGCGGTTCTATTCCACCCCCTTGGCTGGGAGAGAACCCCTGGAAAATGTGATGAAAAATAATAAATTTCCCGCTCTCGTTCAGATTCCATAGAAAGTAATCAAGAAGGTGGAGCAATGTACATAGAATCATCGCCAAATCCTGATGGATATGTTCCGAACAGCAATTTATTTGGTCCTTGGAGTGACAGCCCTACGCAGGTGAAAATTTTGCGCTCTCGCGAACGAACAGACTTGGAAAATATTTTCTAGTGGAGCATAGAGAAGAATATCATAAAAATTAAAGTGAAGTTTATGGTTGAAGAGCAATTTAGAATTTTCACATGGTGATTTTGTTGAGCTCTGCGATTTTCACTATTGATTTTTGTGATTTTCCCTCGCGAATTTTCTTAATTTTAAATGGAAATTCGTTGAAACCCGTCGGGAAATATTTTCCATGCTGTGGATTACGAAACAGCAGACTCTGAACGACTTTCTTTCAACTCATCATAGGAATGTTCTGCATCGTCTCCTGTTTGTGGTAATAATTGCACTCTCCCATTGTCATCACTGCACGGATCAGATTTCGTCGACTGCGGAAATTGTCTCAGCTTTGATCACTCGCTAAGGTAAGACAAAACATAATTTATGCTCTTAAGTTTTTGTAAACTTTCTTATCATTGGATTATTCAACTGTTTGTTTTTTTTTCAATTGACACACATTAATTTCATTTTGTAAAACAATCAAATTATAATTTGTGATTGAACAATGATTGTAAAATTATTTAGATGAACCCAGTTTTGTGTAAAAATTCTCTTTAAGTGATACAAATTACTGATTGACGTTAAAAAAGTATTCCCGTTGAAAAATTGCTGCAATTGGCCTTTCAAAACTGATGCAACTCGACGTTCGTGTACAAAAAACCAACTTTTGGTGGTAGCCAGTCACCTGGAAACATTTCTGCACTGAGTAAAACTTGCATTCAACGTTTCTCTCGTTCATTCCAAGAATCTTCTTCTCCGTTGTTGTCGCTAAAAGTCTACTGGCCTTCACTCGCCAGTTTTTTATTCGTTCCTTTTAAGCATCCACCAGAAACTGATACTAGTCCCATCATTGATATGATTTGTCTTCTTTTACCCCGTGTTCAGTCTCACACAACCCATTGGAACGCATTCGAGTTACTGGAACGACGAAATGAGTTCATTCGCCGGCTTGCCACCGCTTGAAATGGAACCTCTGCCAAGTCTGTTTCCTTTCTCCTCGTGCGGTTCATCGAGCTATGCACGACCTGAACGACCCACGCAGGATGTCGCCGATGTTCTGTTGTCTCTGAAGAACGCAGTACTCAAACCAGGCGTAGAGTCACATCCATGCCAGTCGCTTCAATCTGCACACAACTACGGCACATCACCAAACGGTCTTTCCTACACCGTTCATCATCCGCAGATCTTGCTGTCCCCGTCACCACATTCCCACTATTACTCATGCCATCAGAGTCAAGCACAGAACAGCTACCCTTCAAACGTATACTACGACTCGAGTCCATCGTGTTCGGGTCATTACCCAAGTATGAGTGTCAACGTCTCCATGAACATGACAATGCACGGCTATAGCGAGGGCCCGTGCTCACAAGTTCAATGGAATCCACCGCCCACTGCGGGGCCAGCCGTTCATTGTCCTCAACCCTTTAGCCCCTCGTCGCCTTACCCAGGTGCAACATATTCATTCACGGCTGACTTCCGCCCGCCGACAAACAGCGGCCACTCAGAGAACGGCAACGACAACCCAGCACAAGAAAACATGGACGATGCAATGTTGGACACAATGAAGAGTTCACCGTCACCACTTCCGGCCATTGATCAGAAACCATTTTTCCAATCGAGCAGCACATGTTACACAACACCAAAAGGGTCGCCAACAAACTACGAGGTAAGGCGATAATTAAAGCGCTGCGAATGAATTTTCAAACTTAACGCACAGGTAAAACCAACCATTATGTCACCCTTCAAGAATCCACAAAGCATCGGGTATGAGCCGGAAGAAGACAGCAACAGCAACGACGATGGCGGCATCGGCAAGCCGAACTTGTGTCGTCTTTGCGGGAAAACTTATGCCCGTCCCAGCACTCTCAAAACGCATCTAAGAACACACTCAGGTTAAAAATCACTGAATCTTGTGCTTTGCAGGGATAAACTGAGAAAAATCTTCTGTTGATTCTCAGGTGAACGTCCATATCGATGTCCTGACTGCAAAAAGAGTTTTTCACAAGCTGCTAATTTGACAGGTTGGTCAGCTCTTATCCTAATATAAGCATAGAAAACTTATTTTTAACTCGACAGCTCATGTTCGCACCCACACCGGCCAAAAGCCATTCAGATGTCCAATTTGCGATCGGCGCTTCTCCCAGTCTTCTTCAGTTACCACGCACATGAGAACACATTCAGGCATGCCACTTACAATAGATTTTTGTTACTTGACAGTGAATAGATGTTTTTTTATTTAATAGGCGAACGGCCGTATCGATGCAGGGCTTGCAAAAAAGCATTTTCTGACTCATCGACACTCACGAAGCATCTAAGGATTCACAGGTTTGGTTCACCAAATAATCGCGTTCGATAATTTTTAAACCCCTTTTCACCCAAAATAGTGGAGAAAAACCTTATCAATGCAAGCTTTGTCTGCTGCGGTTCAGTCAGGTATGCTTTCTGAAGCTTATTTTTACTAGCAAAAAACTAATTCAATTCAATTTGACAGTCGGGGAACTTGAATCGTCACATGAGAGTCCACGGTGGCAACGGTGGAGTGCTTGCTTGACACAAGACTTTGGCTCAACCAGCGTTCAACTTGAACTACTACGAATACAACAAAAGATTCTCGACTACACAGCTGATCCACCCCGCAGCAACATCGACCATGATGTCTGACCAAACGAGCTTCTACAGAGCTTACAGTAACCCAAACCCCAATTTTAACCATCCTAAGATTTACTAAACACCCGACTTAACCACCCTAACGGAGGCTTCAGCTTGCTTTTTCGGTCAAGTTTAAATTAATGTGCAAATAAATGTGGAAATGTGAAACTAAGTATGATCTTCTAGTCACGTACGATGTTGAAATGGAAAGTCTTGAAGTCCATCAAATTTTATTCCTATCGCTGTCATATCTTGAATCTTTAATTAAAAGTTAAGTGAATAAAGCAAATTAAAAATATCAAAATATACGCGGCAACATTTGTGGATATTGCGTCGGCTCCAGTTATGCTTTTTATTTAGAACTTCGTTGAAACTCGGAAGATGTTGAATGAACCGTTACTCAGCTTCTTCTCATATTATGCAATGAAAAACGGTGAAGCATGAACAAATCGGGTCAAACTGGCAGTAGTAAGACGTTACCCAATTATTCTGCAAGGAACTGACCATCGAAAAGCTATTGTGTGCTGTCAGCCTCGCAGGAAAATGCAGTTGAAGGGAATCTTTATAAAGAATTTTCACTGCAAGTTTTCTCAGCAGGCGGTCAAACCGAAGGCTAATTATGAATGGTTCTTGATTGCGAACAAATTTTTCTGACGTCATGCGATTAAAGCGAATTTTCACCCACCACCAAAATTCTCCACTCATTTCAAGCTATTTTTTGGCTGAAAGAAAAGAAAAATAAGTGAATCGATTAGTCACAAAATCCGTCGCTGTGTCATCAATTAGTTGACAAATTAACATGCGTGTAGACACGCTGAAGGGAAACACCGTTTAGCAAGTCAATGAAACTACGCGTTTTTCTTACACAAATTCCTTTCATGATTTTTATTTTCCTTTTATTAATTTACTTAAAACAGAAGAAGAAACAATTGAACTGCTAGTTTTTGTTTTTGAGGTAAAATCGACCGAATACCGCAACGTTTGAAGCTTGTGGTTGCGCAACTTGTCATTCCACTTGCAACGACAGCTCAAGCGTCGTTTGTTCCGGTCATTTTCCATTTTTTGTCCCGATTACTCTAAACATCCAAGCTGCTTTAAATTTAATTCTTTTTATTGATAATTATGTGATAATCAAGTGAAGTTTCAAAGTGGCTTCACGTTTAACTGTTTGGGATTTCAATCATTAAGATGAAACGGTTTCTCGTTTAACGTCTTCACTTGAATGTGCTTTCGTCATTCATGAAAAAAATAAAAGCGGGGAATTTTATCCCACAATCCTTAATGTCTGTTCTTTTAATAATTAAATTACTTTTTAATCGTGTTTCAAGACTGTTGAGAGTAAAGGGGCGTAATATGTGAACTTTGCAAATTAAAATCGAAAGATAATGAATGAATGATCGCATATGCGGTGGTTTAGGAACATTTTTGGTCGAGATGTGATTTTTGATGGAAGCTGATTTTTTAATGAATAAATTCTCTAGTTGCTGCTTTTGCAAGTGACAGCTTTACGAATTTGTCTTTCTGGCACTGGAAATGCCTGCTAACTTTATGCTTCAAACCAAGCGAAAACAAATGTGAACCAACCCCCACATCTACCACAAACGCTATTCCCGGCCACTCACTTTGCGATCAACAGAAGGATGATAATGAAAACAATAAGGCAAAGGGTCGAAGTTTCATTTCGCTTTTTAAAAAAAATGGACAGTAATCGAAAGTTTTTCTTCTCGTGTCGTTTCGACGACGCCTAACTTTTCTTTTCGTCAACTGTCCACAAACTTTCTCGCATCAGCAGCTTTTCCATGTTCATGTGTTATTAATCTTAGTTCATTAGAGAAGAAAATCATCATTTTTTGATGGTTGTTCATGACGCAACGTTCAATTGTGTTGATGGTAAGAAAAATATAAATTCTGCACGATCTCGTTTTCAAAACTTTTCTTCCTCAAATGTTTTTGTTTGTGTTGCAGTAGATATTTAATCAGTAGTATTTTTTATAGTAGCGGTGAGCTGAAAAGCTGTTGGGGTCAGCTCGTGAGCTTATTTCTTCTTGTTCTTGTTGTTGGCAGCGCGCGGCGGTGTTACAGGACGACTACCGGATAAGTTGCTGTATTGAAATTTACGTTTATCGGCCGGCTTCAAAATCTGGAAAGAGCACATGAGCGTGTCATCGACGGACATCATGGCTCCTGGAGACGAAAGAAAGAGAAACAAAAGTGGTTGTTATCAGTCATTCGCATTCACAATCAAAGAATTAATAACGGCGATAAGAGTCTTCACGAGACGTGCGTCAGCTGTGACTTTGAACTGTTTCACACAAAAAATATTTACCTGCGTTGTCGAACTCGCCGCAATAATTGGGGGCTGAGAAAAGGGTCACCAGTTGACGCTTGGCGAAGAACTCATAGCCATCTTCGACCACTTGATGGGCACGGCAAATCAAATCAAAATCATGCTTAGCCAAAAATTTAGCGACGATCTGGATCGGAAAACAACAAAACAATTAGAGAAATGAAGCATGACGATGCGGTGAATCACCAATGCACCATACCTCTGCGCCGAATGTAAAACTGACGCCACGGTCGTTCTCTCCCCATCCCATCGTGTCCTTGTCGGGATCGGACCACAACAAATCGCACAACAAGCCTTGGTCAGGCACGTCAGTTGGACGCATGATACGACGAATCTGTTCCATGGACTGGAGATCTGGGCTGAGGCCTCCGTGACAGCAGAAGATTTTCTCGTCGACTAAAACGAATTCACACGTTAGTTGTGAAAAGTTGCGTTGAATGGCGAGAACTCACCGATTGCAGCAACGGGCAAACAGTTGAAACAGTCTGTAAACGTTTTCCATAACTTGATGTTGTATCTTCGTTTGCATTCGTCGTAAAATCTGGATGAAACATAAAAAAAACATTATTTTTTGTCCTCTGGAACATGCGACTGCGCAAGCCGGAAATGCCGATGCTTACCCATAAATTCGATTTATGCTTGCACACTCGTGGTTTCCGCGTAGCAAGAAGAAGTTCTCTGGATATTTGATTTTGTACGCAAGGAGTAGGCAGATGGTTTCCAGCGACTGCTTGCCACGGTCCACATAATCGCCCAAGAAGAGATAATTTGACTCGGGAGGAAAGCCTCCGTACTCGAACAATCTCAACAAGTCGTAATACTGCCCGTGAATGTCACCTGATAAGGATTATAGCGAGATAACAAGATTGAAGGTGACTGCACGTTTGACACCAAGCATGATTACTCACCGCAAATCTTTAGTGGTGCTTCCAGCTCGAGCAAGATGGGCTGTGAGAGGAAAATTTCACGCGACTTCAAGCAAAGACCGCGGATCTCCGATTCTACGAGTTGTACATTCTTCCCTGGTCTGGAGCCGCGAACTAAAAATAGACGATTTCGATATGAGTAATGGAGGCACCGATGGAAATGAGAAAAAAATGCCACGGAAAAAGAAAGAAAAAAATTGAGGTCCGGGCGTTGGTTTTGCGTTGTCGATTGAAAGTCGTCGGGCTATGTCCACAATCAGCATTACACAACACCGAGAATGTTTGCAAACAACGACTTCGCACACCAGCTACACAACTCTAAACAATAAATACCTTCCAAAAGCCTGGCTATTATGTTATCGATGTTTAAAATGTCGATATCGGACATGTTTGTCTACAGCGACGTGAAAAGAGGAGAAAATTATTTCACTGCCTTCAAAAACGCGTTTCCACCGGATTTCAATGCGAGTTTTGGAGCAGAAGCTTACGCTGTGGGCTGCTCGCTCTAATTAGAACGTCGGAACTCTAATTTTGTTAGTAAATTTCTACACAAAAAAACGGGTCGAGGAATCACCGATCGAACGAGAAATTGAACGAGCTTCCCTCGTTTTTGACGAAACTTCCCCGCGTTCGTTAAAAGGAAATCAACTGCGTCGAACCCTGCGAGAAAGCACTCAGTTTCGACTGGATCGGAGAAAATTCCGAACCGAGATCAAGAAAAGTTGACATTAAACTTTCGTTTCATCAAACAACACAGTTGAAAACTAGCAGCAATCATGGCCAAGTTCGATTTAACTACGAAGAACTGCGAATTCCTGGATCGGCATCTTACGTTTCCACTTCTGGAGTTCCTGCTTAGCAAAGATGTAAATACCGACAAATCAGTGATTTTAGGCTTTTCCACATTCTTCTGGGACTACGCCGTCAATTAAATTTACTCATTTATCAAGCTCAGCCGTGTTTAACTCATCCTTGATCGATCTGAGACAACTTTCGGAGACGTGGAATATTTTATGCCCTAACCTTGCTGACATTTACTTCTCGCTTCTCTTCAGATCTACGACAAGAATGTTCTTCTCAACTTCGTCCTTGAGACCGTCAACAGAACCAACATGATTGACTACACCACCGACATTCGCAAGCGTCTCAATCTGTCCGAAAGTGTGCCCGAGGAGCTGGTTCTGAAGCGTCAGACAGTTCTCGAGAAGCTCAAGGAGTTGCAAGCCGACATCAAGCCTTTGATGGATTGCATCGGGGAGATTCAAGCCAGAGACACGATGAAGGATTCCAAGATGTTGGTGAATGTTATTCAGACCGAATACAACGTAAGGAATACACATTGCTTTTCTATCACATATTTCACATCAATTTTATTTTTTAGATTAACATTGACATCATCCAGAGCGTTTACAAGCTTGCTAAGTACATGTACGATTGCGGAAACTACGCTGAGACTGCCTCCTACTTGTACATCTGCTTGATGATCATGCAGCCCAACGACAAGAACTACTTGAACGTCTTGTGGGGAAAGTTGGCCGCTGAGATTCTTACGCTCAACTGGCACTCTGCGTTGGAGGACTTGAATCGCTTGCGTGAGTTCATCGACAACAGCACCTTTAGCAACATGCAGCTCCTGACACAGCGCACTTGGCTTATCCACTGGAGTGTCCTGGTTTTCTTTCATCACCCAAAGGGACGTGACCTGATCATCGAGATGCTTTTGTACAAGCCAATCTACTTGAACGTCATCCAAACGACGTGCCCGCACATCATGCGTTATCTGTCAGTAGCCGTCATCGTCAACCGAGGTCGCCGCAACGCACTCAAGGATTTGGTCAAAGTCATTCAGCAGGAATCCTACGCATACAAGGATCCAATCACTGAGTTCTTGGAACACTTGTACATCAATTTCGACTTCGAAGGCGCCCGCTTGAAGCTTCACGAATGCCAAGACGTCATCGTCAACGACTTCTTCATCTATGGATACCTTGATGAATTCGTCGAAAGCGCGAGATTGATGATCTTTGAAACATTCTGTCGCATCCATCAGTGCATCACCAGCGAGTACAATTACACATTGCCGGTGCTGCTTTGTACAAAACTAACTTTTCTTTGCAACTTTTCAGGATGCTGGCTGATAAGCTGAACATGAACAAGGAAGAAGCCGAATGCTGGATCGTAAATCTTATTCGCAACGCTCGTTTGGACGCCAAGATCGACTCAAAACTCGGCTACGTGGTCATGGGCGGTCAACAGCTGAGCCCGTATCAGCAGTTCGTCGAGAAGATTGACTCGCTGTCGGTCCGCTCGGAAGCACTCACTGAATTAGTAGAACGTAAAAATCGTGTTAAGAATCAAGGAGACAACAACTGGAAGTATTACTAAGGCGGGGCACGATACAACAACATACATTGATCAAAATGAGAAGAAAATCTTTGTTTTGCATAAATATCGAAATAAAAATTAAGAAATTTTTCTTAAAAGGGAATATTTTGAGTTTAAAGTCATTGAGTTCGGTAGAGTCTTTTTAAGAATCTTAATTTGCACTCAAACTGATTATACACATCTAGCGACAAATATCTCTCAAAGGGCATAATATTTTGTAAATTTTGAGGTGTTTGAACTCGACAAAATGATCGCATGAAATTAATCACAGATCCTGTCGTCATTCCTGCCAATCTACAGCAGCAGAAATTAATTTTTATTGCCCCTTTGACTTTCTCATGTCAATCATAAATGTGTAACAATGACGACCAATCAAAAGCGAGCGAGCGAGCCTATCAAAACGAGACTCGGAGAACTATTTCGCGCTTGTTTTGTTAGCTTGTAGATCGCGACTCAAGAGGGAATTTCTCGACCTTTGCAATCGTCACAAAGCGAGTGATTAGAGAGAGCGAGGTTTTATGTAGTGGAACGGCTGAAAAATGTTCTCATTCAGCTGATAATTCTCGTCGTTGGCGGAAGAAACTTTGTTCTGAGCTTCGCGAGTGAAATTTTTCCAACTTACAAGAGATGTTCAGAGTGATCACGTTCCTTGCGGTGTTAATCGTGACGGGTAGGGGTATGTCAGTGCAGAGTCTTGCAGGGTGTGCCATCGGTTACTTGAACAACAAACAGATTATCAGCCAACCTCAAGAGACTGAAAGTTCCGAAGGCGACTGCGAAATTTCAGTCGAGACGGAGATAACGAAGTTCTACGATGATATTTACAATTTGATCGAGAGCGGCGTGAATGTGGAGAATTTGGACAACGCTAATTTTATGACTCACAAACATTGCATAATGCAGAAGCTTCGGGACTCCAACGTGTCGGACGTGTACCTCAAAGGCATTGCGTATCACAATATCGCTAGGGGTCATCGTAGCGAACACTCGTTCAACACCCGAATGACTTCGCAACAAATTTTAGCGCTCTACGCCCTGCAAGTTTGCGATCCGAGATCCTTCTATGATCGTCACAGCGAAAAGATTTTCTCGCTAAACATGAGAACAACGAATGTTCAGGCTTACTGCTTGCTGGATTTTCTGAATGCAAACGCCGCTGACTTGCCTTATCAGTTCAGCGACGGAACAGCATCAGTCGTCGACGTTGACGCTTCAGCATGTACAGAAATTCTCCAAAATTTTGTCAGAAGGTATTATAATGTAATCGACCGTGCCAGAAGCTTCTCCATATTTGGGCTGAACCCAGCAAAAGCGATGAAGTGTCGCGCATCAAACGACCAAAACCTAATAAACCACATGATTCTGCTGACAGTCTTCCCTCGAATTACCTTCTCAACCGAACAGATCGAACTGGAGAAGACAAAGTTTTTTGATATCGCAAAAGAATCCGCACAAAGCTTTTTTCAGTGTATTTCAGAGTATGACTAGTAATAAAGCTGGGATTTCAAATTAAAAGTGTTTTTTAAATTTCGAAATTCACAGAAGAAATGGAATTTCCGGCAATAAAGTAACAAGATTATAAAAAATGCTTTGTTACTTTAGCAACGCACAAATTGGCTGTTACTTTTGTGCCGGACCGACCCTACTTCCCATGCCAACGATTCTCAGCCTGACAGAAGAATATTATGTCCAAGTTGAAGAGCTTGAAGAAATGTCGATCGACTGGCATCGAGTGAAACTCTTCATAACTCATCTTCAAGGTTTTTTTTTACAAAGTCACTAACAAACAGCTTTGTTGAAGACTTTAAAACTTAGATTCTGCCGATGGATCACATCGAGGTAGCATCCATCGCTGGTTTGGTCAGTTGAATTTTGTTCTCATCGCTTTTCAGTGCAAAGTTCTGGGTGAAATTTTTAATACACACTCAAGAGCTTTATGAAACGCACAAAGCTTTACACAAACTTAAAAAAGAATACTGTGTACTACAGTGTTACTTTTATGCTGCAATTAGAGTTTAATAAATACAGTTCGATGTATAAAAAATCCTGAGAACCTGTTGTGTTGAACAAAAATTTCTAAATTCAAATGACACTGAAATGAAAACATAAAGAAAATCGATTGATTTGTTTCTTTCATCTTTATTATTCAGTTTTAATCAATTTATCATTATACTCAAAAAAGGGATTTTTTAATAATTATACAATTACATGCATCATTAAACTGCATTCTCATGTATTTTTTTTATCATTTTCATATCTGTTTATCTTCATTTACCTTAACTATAGGTAGTTTCACTTTTTCCTTCTTCATTATTCAATAAATTGTAAAGTTTAATTTTCTTACAGTTAAAAAAGGTTTTTAATAAAAATAAAATCGGAAAAGTTAAAAAAATGAAAAGACACTTTCTAGCTTTTCGCACTTCAATCAAAATGTATCGAAAGTTTTTTGTCTGTTGGTGACGCTAGGTTTGCTAGAATGATTCGTATCTATTGTTTAATAATCAACACACAATTGGATTTGGTTGATCCAAAGCCACACTGAACAAGTCGCGGCATCAGTCATGCCGACAGCTTGCCCAACATGTCTTTGATCTGATGATCTTAAAAAGTTCTTTAAATATTACATTTTCTGACATCATCGTTCAAGAAATTTTACACTT
The DNA here is from genome assembly GCA_000775305.1 of Belgica antarctica. NCBI lineage: Eukaryota > Metazoa > Arthropoda > Insecta > Diptera > Chironomidae > Belgica > Belgica antarctica. The sequence goes on along the minus strand of JPYR01000469.1, from coordinate 38,538 downwards.
TCCTTCCTTTTTTACAACATTTGATTTTTTTGTAGATTTTTTCTTATTTTCTTCCATGTCTATGAATTTTCTCTGCACGTAATGAACTGTAAATGTAAAAATCTATGCAATAGGTTTTATTTCTAGTGAAACTTTCTTCTAAAAAGGAAAATATTCACAAGTTTTGTAATCATCATCAGCAAGATAACCGCGGAGGGGAAATGTTGATGGTAAATCGGGAAAATTCATTGAAATTCAAAGAATCGAGCTAGTTTTCTCGGAAACCTCGTCGAAAGCAGCTTTCATCGCAACATTTTCTAGACAATCTAATCAAAACAAAGTTTCAGCTCTATTTCAGAACAGAGTTTCACATTTTCACGATTTTTGTACCTATTTCACTGCAAAAGTTTTTTGAGTTTTAAAAATGGAAGTTTTTCTCTCCTAAAGCTCTCGTGAAGCTTGGAAAAGTTCAAAGCAGCTTTGAATGGCACACTTAAACAAAATTAAAGAAAATAAAAACTTCTTTGATCAAGTATTGTCAGAAAACGCTGATGAAAGCTTGGTGGCTGTGATGATCGACGCTCAAAGCCTTTGCATTTCTGTAATTGCAGTTAGCAGTTTGTAAAGTGGTTGATTTGGAATCTTAGGGGAAGCAAACAAAAATAAAATTTACATTTTCGTCATTAATTTACATCACCAAATTTTTTCTTTTCTAATTTAAATTTTAATTCAATTACTTTTTCATCTTCTTATCAAATTTATTACTTTTTACACGTTCCTTTCTCATCTCAACAAATTTCTTCATCAGTTTTTTGTTCAGAAATTGCATAAGTGATCAATTGTTGGCAATTCAGAGCTGGTTCATGTTTTATAATTAAATTAAATAATTCTTTGAAGGTTTTTTTGCATTTGATGATTGTCAATAAACCAGCGTCAATAATCACGAAACAAAGAACAGGCTGAAGGGAAGCATTTCATGGTCAAGAAACCATCTAGAGCAAGCTCGAATGAATAATTCATTTTTAGAAGTCACAAGACTTGAATAAACAAGCATAATTATTGGCCTGCATTCAAGAACTTGTCACTCCAGGCATGAATCTCTAGTTTGCGGCTTGTTCACGATGAATTTGCATTGAAAAGAAACTAAAAGTGTAGAATCGAATGAATGTGCAATGAACCTGAAGAAAAGTATGTTTCGTCCCTACATTTCCGATCTTTTTCTTAAATTTTGCAGTGTTTTTTCTTGTTAATTCTTAATCGTTTCTAAGTACTTATACGAATCCTTTGTATCGAAATGAAAAATCTTCTAATATTCATAAATTATCATTTATCGTCACCTTTAACATCTTTTCACAATTTTATTCTCTTTTCTTTACTTATTCACGTTTTAAACCGCCACGAGAATTATTTTTCTTAGTTTTATTTTGCATCAACAAACTTGCCGGGTTTTTCGAATGCAATAATTTTGTTTAATAAAAATAGTCGAAACTCGCCTTCCGCGTTCTGCATTCTATCTTTTGTTAAATGTTAAATGAAACTAAAGGAAAAATATGCGCTTGTCTGTGTGTTGTGTTGGGGTGTGAAAACAAACTAGTGAACTTCGGATGGTTCTGGTTTAGCTGACGAATGATGATTACTCGGATCCGGGGCACTTAGAGGCTAAAAAGTAGAGTGAAAGATCTTCATTAATGTTATAATGAAAATTCAGGATGCACATTTAGTTGAAACGAACTCATAAAAATCTTTAAGCTAATGATAAGAAAGGAGACAACAAACGTACCGACTTGCTGACCATCGCGTGCGCCATACCTGACGGAGGCCCAGAGACGGCTGGTGGTGCTGAGACGGCCGAAGCTTGCTGTGGTGGTCCACTCGTCGCGTGCGTTGAGCCAGCACTGTGCGGCGCTTCTAATGGAGTTGTACTATGGGCTTGTTGTGTATGTAATCCACCTGAATAATAGCCACCGTTAATTCCAGCTGTAAATGGTTCAATTATGGTTTGGTTTCACTCTGTTTGTCTTTATCGGAAAAGTTTTGGTGTGGAAATACGACTTTCGTCAAATCAAAACCAAACGAAAATGTTTGAAACAAAATCATAAGTTTGAGGCAATGGAGGAACGAAATCAAGGTGTTCTTGACTCAAAGACTTTCACTCACCTTCGGAATAGACTGCAGCACCTCCCGATGACGAACGCATAAAGTACTCTTTATTCACACAGTTTCGCAAGCATTCTGGGATGTTGCCGATGATCGCTCGTCGGATTTCACTTGCAGCCATTTCACGCAGTTCTGTCGTGGCAGCTTCGCTGTAAAAGGCAGCGTGCGGCGTACACAGTAGGTTTGGTGCATCTTTTAACGCGCCCTGCAAGGTATAAACGAAAGGAACACGTTAGCAATGATACAGTGAACACTTCTTCGATTTCACAAGGAAAATGATCTTCAAAAGTTATTTCCGTATGTGTTTTTGTGTGTGTGCTTAATAAAAACCTGAAATACATTATATGGCTCATTCTCATGCACGTCCAGTGCGGCCGCCCGTATTCTGCCTTGCTTCAGCGCTTGAGCGAGTGCTTCGTCATCGACAAGGCCCCCTCGAGCTGTGTTTACTAAGAATGCACCAGGTCTCATCTAAAAATTAATAAAATTCAGCACGGTTGTCTGTAGAAGTCTGTTCTGACTTTCGTACCTGTTTAATTGTGTATTCATTAATTAGATGATGATTATGTTCGTTTAATGTACAGTGCAGCGAAACGCAATCCGAGTGGAAGAGGAGCTCTTGGAGAGTGTAGACGCGGTTTAGACCGAGAGATTTCTCGATACCGTCGGGCAGATATGGATCGTAAAAGCTGACGTTGAATCCAAAGGCTTTTGCTCTCAACGCCACAGCGCTACCGATCCGACCAAGTCCTACGATGCCTAATGTATCGCCACGTATCCGTGCGCAACCCTAAAATCGAGCAAAAATCGACTTAGTAGTGGTTTTTATTAAATAATTGGCAAAAGCCTTACCTGAGCTGCATCTCGTACTTGCTCTGGACCGGTGAACTTTTTTCCCTCGCGCACCATATTTGCGAGCCAGTATGTTCGTCGATAGAGATTGAGAATCAGACAAAGCGTCGTGTCAGCGACTTCTTCAACGCCATACCCGGGCACGTTGCAGACAGCAATTCCTAGCTCACCAGCCGCTTTCACATCGATATTGTCAACGCCGCTGCCGATGCGAACGATGATGCGGAGCGCTTTGAACTTCTCGAGATCCTCCTTTGTGAGAATTATTGTGTGCCACATCAGAGCGCCGACGGCTTCGTTTAATACCTAAGGAGAGAAGACGGTATTTACTACTGCTAATTGTTACGCACGCAGCGAACTCACTTTCTCATGAATTTCAGATGTACTTTGAGCGTCACAAAACGCCACTGTTGCGACATCTTTCAGTATTGGCATCTCAATGGAACAATCTCTGCCGTCTAGCAACGCAACGAGCGGTCGCGTCTGCATTGGACCGTTCGAGGATATTGGCCCGCGGACGGCATCCAAGCGCGGTCTTTTCGGCATCATCTTGGTTTCCTTTATTAGATCAATTGTGTCGTAGTCACTTAACCCTTTTCAAAATAATAATTAACGAAACTAAAAGAATTTCTAGGATTCTCTTAACTGCACTTTTTTCGTTTTTATCGCTCGTTTTCGAGAGTTCAGAACTGTCTTAGTGTCTGTGTTAATTGTGAAAGTTTTTCGCTCTTGCTTTAATCTTTTGAGGACTTGAGTTATCGATAACTTGAACTTCTTTTAAACTAAAATTCTTTTTCTTTTTAATCACTTGACTCGTTTCATTCTGGTCTTCATTATGTAGATTAATCTGGAAAGAGAGAAAAAGGAAATTCTTGATCAGTTTTTGGTTCAGCGTGATAAAGTAAAGTTATGCAATTAAAGTTGGAAGAAAGTTTTTGTTTTTATGAAACTTTGAAATGTGCCGAAGGACCAGGGGTAGCAGACTTGCCTCAAGTCCCAGCTTGGTTGACCAAAGTTACTCTTTTACCATCTATCGTTACTCCTACTTCCAACGACCACAATGAAATTGCTTCTTTGTCCTTTTTGGGGGTTGAACTTAAAGTTTCAAATTTTTCCAGATTAGGTCCCAAAGCGAAGGGAGAAGATCACATGTAAACACACATCCATTTCAATTACGTAAAATCACATAATCCCATTTTCTTCTTATCATCACAACGACTTTTCACCCCCTCCGTCTCACACCCTCTTTGCTTCTCACACTTGAAAGACTGTTACACAAACATGAATATGTCATGAAATGTGCTCCAAAGCGGCGGCAGAGTATCTCAAAGTTTCAAGTTACTGCAAAACTTTTCTTCCCCGAGAACAGAAACTTTTCCGAATTAAAATAGTTTTCTCGGCGAAAGTTTTCTCTTGTTTTCGTGTCTTCTTCGTTTCGCAAAATTTAACTAAACAATTATTAGAGAGCTGATAACAAGCAGAATGCGGGGGTGAATCCTGAAAGCTGCCGGAATGAGAGGCAAAACGGAAGATGAAAAAGTTTTTTCTTTCGCAAAGTTGTTTCTCTCTCTCTGTGTCTGTATTAGCACGAGTCGAGTTTAAGTTTTTTGCTCTTCGCTCCAAGAACAATTTCGAAAGCACAAAAAGTTGGTTCAGCTCAGCTTCATCGCCATGTATGGGAAAAGTTTCGGAACAGTCTCGCAGAGAGAAAAGTTTTTTATAGGAAAGTTAGACAAAGTTTGGAGCTAATAACTTAACGTTCTCTTATTGTTTGCTGGTTGAAATTGTTGCCAGCGCTTGGGGTATGATTGAGTGGCGAGTTTTAGATCGGAAACATCGATGACTACAGTTTAAGAGGGCATAAGTAAGCATTCAACGTGCCTTTTTCCATAGAATCAAGCATGCTTATTGAAAACCAAGTCTTTAAGTGAAGACATCCTTGCAAAAAGTCTGTTTATATAGAAACTTAAAATCACGTCACTAGCAGAACTTTCTTCTCTCGTCGCAAATTCCATTGGAGAAGTTTGTTCTTCACCATCCCTCATGCCACTGCTTTTGAAAGTTCTCTTGACAAAAACAAAAGGATAATAATAAACTGTCGTATTGAAAACGAACGAAACTTTTCCAAAATCGAAGTTTTCTCCTAGCAAACAAGAGAAGAAGAATTAAGGCAGAAGTTGTCTGAAAATTTCTCGAGTTCTTCGAGAAAAATTCTATTTAAACTTTCATGGAAAAGTTACTGAAAAATATCAAAGTTTGAAAGAGTTTTCTTGTGAGAAACGAAAAAGAAAAAAAAAACTCATAAATTAAATACTTTTCGAAAGCAAACTTTTTCGATCAAAAAATCCATCCATTCCAATTTCGCCTCCGCCACACAAACTTTTCAGTTCAACTTCAAGTTTTCGCTTCGTTTTTGCCAAAAATGTATCAAAAAGTTTGAGAGTTCGCCTTCTCGCTAGCTGTTCATTCAGGCTTCGCCCTCTCTTTGTTAATCTTCAACCCCTTTGAGCAGTAGCACAACAACAACAACACAGAACTTTTTCCAACAAATTTAAAACTCGGGAAATTGTTTACGAATAATTTTAATTTCAAACTAAATTTTTCATATTGCTTTGAAAACTTTTTCTTTTTGAACTGAGGTATGTGGATTGAGACAGCCTGATAACGAAAGATTCTAGAGAGGCCGTAATCCATCGCGCTTCAACTTTTCCACCCGAAAATTTTAATTTTTATTGCCTCGCACCCACAGCAGCAGCACTTTTCCGGCAACTTTTTCATCAACATTAAGTGAGAAACTCTCAAAACGACAGAGAAAATTTACTAAACATCTCATAAAGCACAAAATACACGCGTTGACTCGACATCATATTTGGAAAAGTTTTACGTTTTAGATCACAAATAAAAAATAAAAAATAAAAAAGTTTGTTACTGAGTTGTTGCCTTTTTTCAACGAACTCCTTCCACTTAACTAAAACTTTTATCGAGATTTAATATCAAGCGAGTGAAAAAGAGAGAATATGTTGCTAATGCCTTTGGATTATTTTTCTATTCAATTTAGTTTTTAGAGTAGTTTTCGGGCCAAACTTTTGCAGCATCAAAGCGATAGAGACAGAGAGGCCATTAAAACGTGTGGAAAGAGTGCATGTTGGGCTAAATGCACAAGTCGCTAGGATTTATCAACACCATAGCCGTGCTTAAAGCTGTAAACCTTGGATTTTGGTCGATTCGATGATTACAGATTTATTTCCAGGCGAAAATTGCCAATCTTGTCCGGAAAACTTCCAGTCCACATTTCTTCTTACTTTCAATCATCTACGAGCCTAGAATCTCAAGCAGCCTATTTCTAACCTATTTTCTCTCTGGAAACCTTTATAATCTCAAGTACCACATTTTTAATTCCATTCTTCGTCACCGGACGAGCCTGTTTGGCTTCCGACGCAGAGCACAAAACCGCTTTGTGGAGAGGGAAGAACTCATTGGGCATGGCTGGGCGATGTCGAGAATCAACTTTTTGCTCATGAACATTTTCTATTCATTAAACAACAAACAACTTTTATCATAAAAACATTAAAACTTCTGTTAATACGACCAAAAAAACGCTTTTTCAGAAAAGTGGAAATATTACGGGAACTTTGACTGCAAAGTTCAGACTTTCGAGCGGTTTTTCGTTAAGCTTCTACGCATATTAAATTACAAGCAGGCAGATTTTTCCGTAATGAAAATGAAATTGCGCAATTTGCAGTGGAAGAGTTGTGTAATTTTATTAAGTAGAGTGTAGCTGCAATTTTAAACAGCAGCGATTTTGATAACAATTATGAATGCAGGATTTTCTGGCTTATCTTATTTCTAGGTTTACTCTTACAGGCACGGCATTTTATTACTGGCAGAGGCTGTTTTTAGCAAAAGGGAGGATTTCTGCTCCCGTTGGCTTGGATCCTTTTTTGGACAAAAAATTCTTCCAGAGAAAATTAAAGTTGCTTCAGGCAACGAACCATTTCGGCGACAAACAAAATCCTTGACGCCTTTGTGAAAATTAGACTTGAGTTTGAGCATCTGAAGAAAGACTAATACTTCGGGTGCTCAAACTCAATGATTCTGTTTTTCGATCTTAAAACAAATCTGCAAGAACTACTTAGGTAGGTTCGAGGACCTTCGTCGATGGCAATGAATGCAAGCTGATTTCGCATTGATTGACGTTGAAAAGTGTGCTACATCTACTCAAAAAAGGAATCCGCTCGAAAAGCTAAAGCGGTAAGCAGACACTTATTAGGGCTGAAATATCTTGCAGCACAGCCTCTCCGAATCTCGTCATTTGTCAAACTCGAGGACGGGAAAAAGTTTAAAATCATATTTCAGAAGGGAAGCTTCATGTCATCGCAGCGCTCTCGTCTCATAATAAACATTAATTCTCAACAAGAAAACTTCGGGAGGCATAAAAAACTTTGCTGATGTGCCATGGAGAAACTTGTAAATAAAATTCATTTCTTCCAGGGCTGACAAACCTCAACGCAAACCTCCCTTACACAAACACACAAACATTTGATTAATTTTTAGAAAAATCCTCAAATAAAATTTTAACAAAATTGTTCAAGAAACTTTTGTGCTTTTCTCGTATTAAAATTATAATTAAAAGTTTGTCGAGTCTCTCGAGGGAGGAAGAAAGAGAGACCGGTGGCGGGAGGTTTGTTTTTGTTTGGAATTAATGTTTTATGCCTTCAACATACATTGACATTTTCCGGTCACCCATTTCATCCTCGTTTGTTGTTGTTTGTGTACTCAGGTCTGCTTTCGTCTCATCCCCAAGTCTCTTGACGGCATAAACAACTTTAACTCAACAAACAACAAAAAAGTTTTTCTGTCCCACAATTTCAGCTTTTTATAAAAGCGAAGAGTGGAGAGAAAAAATCAGAAGTTAGTTTAGTTGTTTTGGAGTCTTCTTCATGGCTATGTTGTCTGCCGTAGAGAGAGACAGTCCCAAGCACATAAAAGTTTTATTAAATTGTCAACAGCGATGGCCTTTCATGTTCATGCCCATAACGTAAGCGCCTTGATCTTTTTAACCGATATTCGTCATAATCACGCAAAAGACTGATAGAAGGGGACTTTGGCAAACAAGCAAGCAGGGACGACAGGAAAAGTTTCTTGCATTTGGGTCAGGGTTAATTTGCCGCTTTTAAACAGAGCAAGTTTCAGTTCAAAGATATGTTTATCATAAAATCTATATAAACAACCTTCCTGCTTGTACTAGAAGGTCCCCTTCTACTTTTCTACAATGCAAACATAATCCATAAACTTTTCTTTCTCTCCCTCTTTCTTTTGATTTCAAGGCAGTTTTCATTTGTAAAGTTTGACAAATTATGTTCTTGAGGGAAACTTTCGTCAACGAGCGACGTAAGCGGCGTCTTAATGTGCTAGCTGCCTTCCCCTCCTCTTGCTTAAAACCATTTTATCATTTTTATGACTCTTTCTGCCACTTTTAATGTCCTCAACAATAGCATTAACAGAGCTCGAACACACACAAAGCGTTATCAACGCTGTGTATATTCTTCCCGTTCCCTTGCTTTGCCAAGGTAACGTTCAGGCTTCTCATTAAAATTATTTTTATGACTTTAAGTTTTCCATCAAATAAGTGCTCAACCGACGAGCATCACCCGAGAATATCAAATTAATTTGTACCTTTTTCTAACCCCCGGCACGGCCACCCCACAGAACGGCAGCCGAACGATAATGATTTATAAATGGAAGGGAGATTAGGACGAAAACAATCAGACAATGCGAAATGATACTTTTTCGATTCAGCATCACATCCTTTCCGTTCCGACTGTCATCTTTCCATCTCATTCCAGCGCACACGATTCCTCCGCAGGACTATAAACAGTGTACACACGATTGTGAAAAAGGGAAAGGAAAAGCAGAAAACTGCTTTTTTGGAGTTTGCGTATGGTTTTCCCTCCGGTTTTCAATACTTTAGCCCTGGGATTCCATCATACTCGACAACATGGAAACATTTCGCCGGCTTTTCTTTGTTGCTGTGTGCGCTCAACAATTCACTATCGACGCTGGTGTTTGTGCTATAGTCGTCGTCGCTTCTTCGTTGTGGATAATAAAAAGCATTTATACATTTTTACATCATGACACAAAACAATCATCTCTCGACGGGATGTGGAAAAGTGGAGAAGAAAAGAAGACACTCATGCAAGGGCATAAAGTAGCAGTAAGCAGCTGAATGGAGCCAGTCAGAGTGACAATTTACACACAGAATGATGCCATCTCGTATATGGACGGGGGTTAAAGGCGAATAAGTCAAATTCGGGTGCTAAATAGGGTGGGGACGACAGAAAGCATGAAAATCAATCTGCCTTCAAGCGCTTCTGTGGAATGTGCTCGCTTTCCATTCGAGTCTCATCACAGAAAACTTTTCTCCTTCAGCCGCTCCGAATCAATTATTTAAAAATTTCAATTCGCCTGCCTTTTCAACCGAATGGAAAGCGAATCTTCATCAAGTTCCATTTGTCGTGTACGAACGACCTTTTCAAATTTTCATTACGTTTGTGCTGTGCGCTGTGTATTGCTTGGATATCGGATTGTGTGTGTGTATTCCTGCGCGCGTGATAATACAACAGTTTTTAAAGGGGATGCTTTCATATCGTTCGGTGAATTAAAGATGCCAACAGTAACGATTTTTCCGATGAATTTGTTGTAGAAAACTTTTCTGTTGATTTAATTTTTTCAAACCATGTCGAGTGTGTGGGTGGAGTGGGACATGGAATGGCTTTCGGATTATTAGGAGAAAAGGAAAAAGTATTTGTTCTTCTCGGGATGAGTTTTGATACGACTTTAAAGAGCAAAAAGACATTTTTCGCAAGGTGGGTGGTGAGCGCCTGACTCGTCGATAAACTGCTCGCAATAATTGACAGCCGGAATAAGTGAGTGGCGAGTGGGTGGATGGAAAAAGTTTTGTGTCGCTGTCATTTATTTCATACGTCAAATTAAGTACAGATAGGAAGTCGGAGGTAGACATGACAATAAAAATCGTTTTTAGTTTAAAACTTTAGTCTGACAGTCTTCCGAGAACAATTGTGTTGTTCCTTGAAAGCAGAGCCCATAAATTTCTAACTTAAACAATTAAAAGTTCGTCGCCATTAACTTGAAAATTTCTTAAAAATCGTGGAAAAGCTGACTAATGAGATTTTATATTTTTTACGTAAAATATAACTAATTAGTCACGAGGATTCGTTCGCACCAACACTTCTACACCCGGCACACGAACGACACTCCGAAAAAATCGCTTGCCGGTGAAAAACTTCGGCATTGTGCTTTAATATGGATGGAAAACTTTGTTTGTTCTTGAATGCCTTCTTGCGTCTTCTACGATTCAATCCCAAATTGGCGGTGTGGGTGGCTTGGGTAGCGAGAAAGCGCACAAGGATGGAAGAAAAAACTTTTTCGACACAACAAAATATATTTAAAGACAAAATGCCGAAAAATAAGAGAAACTTTTCTCGACGAACGACGAAGCACACAAAAGTAAAGTCGCTAAAGAGAAAAAGCAACAACAAAAAAGAAAAAAGTTTCGTAGCTGTTTTCCAAACTTTATTCTGTCTCGCTTGCTCCTTTTTCCAGGATTTGCAAGGCGAAAAACTTATATCTTGACATGCCTCTTCAATGGATTTATAAATCAGACATTACTTCGACGTTCGTTCGAGAGAATCTGTGGAGTATCTGTGGATATTAATATTTATATGTGTTGCTGTGCTGCGCGCTTCTAGATATCGGAGCAAATTCAAGCATGTTCTTCATGGCCGTGCTATTTGGCTACGACAGAAAGAAGTCCTTTTTTTATCAGTGCGGTAATCGCAAAACGTAATGATTGAATTTTTAAGACTTATATTTTTGATTTTTTTTTTTTCTTTAAATTGCTTTTGGCAAGTTTCCGGGGAGAATTCTCGCCTGTTTGTGTTCAATTTTCCTAGCTGAAAATTTATCGGAAAAGAAGCGCAAAGGCTTTTCGAATCTCTGACATCTGCAAAAACATACAACGGAGGCGAAAGTTCGCGCTCGAGTCTCAGGTTTTTATAAATTTTTCATGCTACCAACTAATGAAATTTGATTCCTTTAATTATCCTTCCAACTTTAGCAAGCTCAAAACACAAAGTTTTAATTAAAAAAAGTAACTTTTCTCGCCCAACTGTCACCCATTAACCTCACACCCCTTCTTGACTCCCACATCGCAGATTCCATCAGAGCGCTGGGTGAATGAACAAGCACCGAAAACTTTTCTCAACTTTTTGCTGTTGTTTTCGTCGTTTTGAGTACATAGCTTGGATCTCGTGCTTCCACAATTTAGTTGTGTTGCGGAAAATAAATTCATAGGCAACAACATCCAATTGAGGGTATGGACGATGTAAAAGTTTTGTTGTTTCGAATGAAGCACGCTTTTGCTGTGACAGGTAGCAAATTTTTAACCATCTTGAGCTGATTTTATGTTCAGTAAACAGCTAAAGTTTGTAATCAGAGTTTTGAGTTCTCTGCAAGTGAAGTTGAGTCTTAGAATCTGCGTGGTTAGGAAGCCTGTCAAAACACTTATCAGTACATCGAGGAGTACTTTGATTCAGATCAAGCACCACAATACGGGAATTATTAGACGACTCAAACTGTGACAATGTAAAAAAAAATCAATCGAAAAAATCCGACCATTTTTTGCTTAGTAAGTCAACAACGAAACAGTCAAAGCTGGCGATGCTCAGAATCGGAAGGCTTTTAGTTTTAATCGCGATTTTTATCGTTATTATTGTTATCATCATCAAAATCTTAGAAGCACGGCACCAAAACATTAACGAAGGTGACAAAAAGTGTCAATTTTTGAAATCTGTAAGCGACAATATCACAGCGTGTTGCAAATATCCGACTCTGGTGATTTGGTCATGGGACTACAAAGAATGTTTCAGAGACTGCATAAAAGAAGCCCCATCAAACCAGGTGTGCTGCTTTCAAACCTGCTGTTACAAAAAGCTCGGCGTCGTTGATCGAAATTCTTCGCCAGACTTCAATCTCACCGGATTGATTTATTCATTTATGCTTTCAATCGGAAATGACTCTCGGTGGGAATCATTGATAACTCAATCTGTGTACGAATGCAACCATCAAAACCTGGCAAAAGTAAATTCCGAACGTCACTGCGGTGTTCTGCCGGAACGCATGTATGACGTTATCAACTGCGTTTACACGAAGTGCTTCATTAAATGTCCGACATGGAATCCAAATGGGTTGAGAGATTGTCATCATACTTATCAGTACGTTACTAAATGCTTAAAGTAGAGTGTCGTACGAAATTTTTACAACCGGACACTGATAATTTGAATAATTTTGATCATCGAACAATTTTCACTACAGAGTTTAAATAAAAAAAAGTCCGAGTTTCAACTTCTAAAGGAAATGCTTCGCGATAAACAAGGGCGAAGCAATTTGATTACACGAAATCGCTCAGAATGGTGAATCAGTTGGTAAATTCATGAGTTGGCGGCGCTCGTAAAAATTTAGTTGTCATAAAACTTTTTTGTTCAACTCCCACCGAAGAAAGATTCGGGAAAAGTTTTCGTTTTAATAATTAGGAACGGAAGAATTTTTAGATGAGAGGCAGGCGAGAGAAAGTTTTCTTAGACACAGAAAATGTTTAAAGCGCGGCTGTTCGAAAAGAAACTTGTTAAGCCTTTTCTTTCTTTGCCTCGAAACTTTTGGGGAGGGATGAGCGTCGTCGACGCCAAAAACGAGCGCCTTCAAAGCATAAATTTAAGCAAGGGATGAGTTATGCTCGGAAAAGTTTTCGATGGAGAAGCGAAAACTTTTGGATGGAAAACTTCATCGACAAAAGCCGGGAACAAAAAGTGGAAATGAAAGAAAGCTGTGAGTAAAAACAAAAACAAAAGTTTTCGCTTGTTCCTTAGGCGAAAGAGCGGCAAAAGAAGAAAGAAAAGACTTTTATAACTTTTTACAGCAGAGCGAAAAGTTTTCCAAACTTTTAAAGAAGAAAAAAGTTTTTCGATCTCGTGTTCCCTTCCATCGCCCTCTCGCGAACTGTCAAGAGAAGTTCTCCTTTCGATGCATAGAGGTGGAACGTCGAAGAATGAAGTTTTATGATGCCGCTTTTGTCTTTGCCTTCTCTAGAAGCAAGAGTCTCACGGGTGCTCATGAGGCGCCATCGTCGGTGAACTTTTTGCTTCTCCCTTTTTTCGTGACTTGAAGTAAACTATGTAAATGTAATTTATGTTTAATAATTGTGTAATTAAACTTCTGCCACAACTTTGGTGCCTGCTGCCTTCTTCTTCTGCTTCAATTACATCTCGAGTAGTTCGAGGTACTTGCGAGAGTCTGGCAAAAAGTTCAGAGAAAGTAATCAACGACGACGAGGGATGCAAACAGAGTTTGTTTCGAATTGAAGTTGTACCGAATGAATGACTAACTTAATTTAAGCTTCGGAAGTACAACAATTGGAGTGGAAATCGACTTGAACTCTTTATCTGCGGTAAAATCAAAGAATCTTGATAAATTGGTTTCAAACTTCTACCAGTCAAGTATTGTTCCGAAGCGTACAACCGCGCCATTTTTATCTACTCCCGCAACTGTAACCTTTTCAATTTCACTTGCTTAAAAACATAAATTTTCTCTTCGCTCCATTTAGCATCGCTTGGCGGCGAAGCTGTCTCAAGTATTTTTACGTGCTCATCAAATCTAAATCGGAAGAAATTTTATCGTTCGCCTTGCGCTAGTCTCGCATGGTATACAAACACTCAACAATTGCCACAAGTTTAATTTCGAGAAATTTCGAGAAGTATAAATTGGCGTACGTTGCGCTTCGTTAAGTTAAAATATATCCCAACCAACACCACTTGCCGAAAACCGCCTTGATATGAGCACACAGCTACGCTAGCTAGATGTAAATTCGACGGTCGCCCTTAAGCTGAAGAAAATCTAGCAAATTTAAAATTTTCCGAGAGAAAAGCTCGTTTAATTAATGAATGAACGCCATAAATTCCTTTCCTTTCTTGACTCTGCCTCGCTTCCGTTCATGCATTACCGTCGTTAAAAACGGAGGAGGCTTCTCTATGCCTCAGCTTCGATGGAAGGATTTACACACAAAGAGGCACTGCCGTATCGAATAACAGTAATGTTGTTTCTGAGCGGATTAAACAATGAATTATTATTGCAGTCAGTGGAGGGTGGCTGGGACCTATTCTCATCCTACCAAGTCAAACATGTCAGATTCACAAGCCCTTTTGAGTGGAGTTTACGTTTCAATCTGCATTATTAATTTTCACAACTTCCAACAATTTCATTCGAACAATGCATGAAAAGTTTGCACAAACCAATAAAATCCGGCCTGCCTGTAGCTGACGCTGTGTGTGGATGGGTATTTTCGGAGTCAAAATGGTTGCCAGGTGATCCAGTGGATAACATTTCGTTTTATTTTGAAGTGGCGCAAGGTAGAAAAAGAACAATTTAATACTAGAAGCCAAGTCAGAGCCCTTATCATTCATCATTTCTGTCGTTTCCGAGGCCATTGTTAACGAGATGACGGTTGTACTCACTCCACGATACGTTTCCCGACCACGAAGACACAAAAAACACCGCGAATGATGAAAATGTTGCCACGAATTTCCTTTATCATAAAGAAGCCGAAATTCCGGGCTACCTCTCCATGGCTTCACCTAATCTCTTGAGGACGACAAGTCACAGTGGCACGAACATCAACAAACACATCATAGACGTTGTTGTCTGATGACGCTTTTTGTTTAATGTTTCAAAAAAGTTTACAAAGCAATTCCATCGTCATTCTTTTGTTTTCTTCGCCCCTTTCCGATCGCCTTGCCACCTTCTCGCTCCATCCCGTTTGACGGAATAACTTTTTGTCTTCTTTCAACACGGCACTGAAGACGATGTCGAATCGTTTTTGAAGCTTGCTTCTTTGAATGCGAATTCGGTTTTTGCTCGAATTATTCTTCGCTCTTCATCACAACCCCTCTGTTCGATTCAAGTTGAGATTGTTGAGATAAAGAGACGTAGTCGGTTGTTTTTGTTGTTGGGTGAAAAGATTTAAAAATAAATTCACGAGCGGTGCTTCTTTTGTATTTGGGTTAAGGCAGAGATAAAGTTTCAGCTCGTTTCGAATACATATGACTTGATTACGAAGTCATTTTTAACCCCTTTCATTTAGCCCCCGATTGCTTTTATTTGCTGCTGCCACCCGCGCACCACCAACAGCAGCACAGCTCGTCGCTTTGATGTATGAAAATTGCTTCTGTTTAAATTGAAAGCTCTTAGGGGGTTTATGCGGCGAATTGAGAGACGTAGCAATATAATTGCATCAATTGGAGCATGGCATCGCTGCAAATGAGTGAGTGACAAATCGGAAGGTGCTCGAAAGGGTCTGAGGATGTTTTTTGAAGCAGAAATGTATCTGATTCAATCCTGCGTCAATTGCGATTGCGAAATTTCAAAGAAAAGTTTTTTGTTTCATTGTAATCGTCTGATAGAAGCCGGGTGTACAGTTGACTTTAAATATTTTGGGTTTTCAAGGCTTTGAGGATGAGAAGACACAATCCTTCTGATTCGTTTTGCTGTCTTATTCCCATAGCCAACAACAGTTGCTGTTCAAAGGAATTTGTCTTGAAAACTTCAAACAGCAACGTCATCACTGAACGCTTCCAGCAGAAGAGCCTTGATTCCCAACTTTTACTTAATTTGTTTCTCGTCTAGAAGTAAAATCCTTGGAAATTTGAAGCTTTTAATTTCTTTATTAAAAATTTATTCGCTTTTCGAAATTTTTAATGGCAAAAGTTTGTTTTTGTTTCTTGTTTTATGTTCACTTGCTGGGACGAACTGGGCGGGCTTCATCGTTTCGATGGAAAATTCTGATTCATTGTTTTGGGCCCGGGACCGGCGAGGGCGAGTCAATACTGGCGAAAACTTTGCTGAGTTATCTTGACGAAAATAACAATAAACTCGAAGAAACGAGCAGTGAAGTTTGAGGGAAAAATTGTTTGGGAACAAACTTCGAAGGCAAGCGACCGAGATAAGCACGAAAAAAGTAGGAAAAGTGATGGAAAAGTTTATTTTTTAGTTTAATTGTCTCCGAACATAAAAAGGAGACAACCAGGAAGTAGCTGAGCGTTGCGGGATGGAAAGTAATTGATGTTGTTTGTTCAGAAGTAGTCTGTGAAACTCATGATCACTGTGATATCGGATAAACATCGACAGTTCATCGGTTAAGCAAAGCAAAGTTTGATCAACAAAGACATGTTTTGGGGTAGGCAGCACTGCGATTAGTGAGAGTTAATGGCCACGGTCTCTTTATTTTGTCAGACATCAATTCACAACTTATAGACCCATCAACCGGAGACCCTGGCCAGTCAAAAGAACTTTCAGGGTAAAGTAATTTAATTAAAGACGTTTTGCTTGTCTTATCCACCCTCATAAAACGCTGATAAACTTTCATTATTCTACATGTTTCATTCTGAATGAAACTTTGAAACTCTCGTTCCACCTTGTAGCTCCTTCACCTCTCCGCCACTCCCTTTCTTCGAAAGCCTTATCAACGCGATAAAACTCACTCCAGCGAGAGAAACTTTACAAATCAATCTAAAGTTGAAACGAGTGAAGGCAAGTTCGCTTAACTTTCACGTCTTCAACCGGTACAAGTTTCGCTTTTTTGGTGGAACAAAATCCGCCCTCGCACTTTCCACAACTTTCTTTACATTCTCTTAATTCTTCAAGAGTTTGCTCTTGCTCTGAAGTTAATTTAAAAAGTTTTTCACACAAAACGATGAAAGTAAACATGGAATGAGCTGGAGGGGGAGACGAAAAATTCTTCAGAAACAGTAAAATGGAACTTTTGACAGGAAATTTTCCGACAAAGTTTTAATTTCCTCGAGATGTGTACCCTACTCCCGCATATTACTTCAACATTAAACTGTTCATCGCTCGAACTTGAAAATATGTATTGGATATGTATTCACTTACATTTCACACCAGCTTGAATTTTTTGTTGATCGTCATTACTGTTGCACTAGAATCACACGGTTGTTAACATCAAAATCCCTAAAACGAAAACAAAACCAATGAAAATCACATCAAACTTGATTAAACTGTAATTACGACAATGAAATCGGGTGAAACGATGCAGTGCACGATGAAGCGGCCTCGCGAGAGTTTTTATTTTCAATTAACGATCTTTTTTAATAGTTTTTAAATTGCATTTCAGTTTAATGTATAAACACAACGAATTAAAGATTATATACAGATCAGATCTGATAGTTCATAAATCTCGTAGTTTTACGGCTAGAGTTGGTTAAAATTGAAGATTTGGGGTTTTGAGAAACATTAATTTGGTTCAATTCATAAAAAAAACAACTTTGCGCAGGCTTTAACTGGAAGTCATCTTGTCGAGACTCAAGCAACGATTTGCATAAAAAAATCTGAAGCAATCATATGATCTACAAATGATCATTTCTTTAAAAGCATTTTTACCCACTTGGAAGGGAATTTGAATTCAATTACAATAGCTCCAGCAGCGGAGAAAAAGATTGCGTTTGTAAACAAAGGGAAAAAAGTTTTGATACAATTTCAATTGTTGCCGATTTTGCTCTTTTTTCAGTACTTTTTGAAGTCATTCAAACCGAAATAATTTTTTAATCGTGTGAATCGTCGTTGTTGTTTTCTTTACTCGATACAATAATATACTTTTGGCTCTCGCGTCTTGTGTATTCATAATGAATGATTGCCCGATATTGTTACGGGTGCTTACACGGCGACATCCATTAATTATTCTGCGGTGAAATAAATTTCATGGGCAGGAAAAGTCAAAGCAACGATGGGTTTGTTGTTCTTAATCTTAGAAAATCGGTTTCCCCATTCGTAAATATATTACATCTTGTTACCAACGTCAAGCGACAAATAAGTGCCATAATCAAACTGTGTGTCACTCACGACGAGAAGGAGAAAAACACCTCGGGAATCATCGTTCATTCAATTTTTTTGTTTGTGAATTAAAAATAAAGATTTATGTCACTTCTTTTTCACGCTGTAGCTTATCGAGGGAATGAATGATGGATTTGGTTTGACGGTCCACCATCTGAAATTGTACGAGAAAAACCAAAAGTTTAAGCCGGTCTTTTCGCAATGCGCCTTTATGTCTATCTAGGCTTGTAATAGATGGCATCAACTGAAGCACAAACACATTTCTCTCCATCAAATCGAAAATAACTTTTTCATCCAATCATCGATGAATTGGGTCACAAAAAGTCTGAATGCCAATTAAAATGCTGCTTCTGTCCACTTGTGCTCGTTGAACAGCTTTTTCTAGGCATAATGTGCAGGCATTTTCCGAAAATCATTTTTAATTGCTCATGAAATGTTCAGAGTTTTCATATCCTCGAGCCTTGCCACAGATGCAAACATTTTTTGAACATATTTTCATTCCTGATAGAAGCTAATTGAAATGCGAAGAAATGGAAATTTCCTGATGACGAGATGTGA